>VYZP01015283.1:0-16308 GCA_013400635.1 Hypocryptadius cinnamomeus | reverse complement strand
TGAGGCTGACATGCTTGACAGACGCCTGATGTCTCCTCAAACTAAGCACATTGCTCCTGGGGTAAGCATATGTGGTAGGAGTGCAGCCAGATGCTCGGGAGCCCTTTAATTTTACAATGCGATGTAGAGGCTGGATTGCAAGTTAACTTAATTAAAATTAAACTCTTTCACTTTGTTCTCATTTAGCCAAGCTGGAATGTTGTTGAGAAACGTGCCAGCCTTTTTGTGGAAGTCCAAACCATACTTACAAGCTTCCTTCTTTGAAACCTGCTAACTTGACTTACAGTTTGGAAAAACTGTAAAAAATTGAGTTGAGGGGGAGTGAAAGCACTTGCAGGTGGCTGCTGCTGGGTTTCTGCCTATGACCCTATTAAAGTAGTTAAAAGTGGCCTGCTTTTTGTTCAGTGATTTTTGGGGATTGAGCTAAATTGTTTTCTCAATATGAAAGCAATGGGACTCTCTGCTGGCAGTAGCTTGAAGTACATTCTCTCTACAGACACAAACATTATACTTTCTGTTATTTTTTTGGTATTAGATTTTATTATGTTCATGAGTTTTGCTTTGGTAGCATTTGACCAGGTATGTGTATCCTGGGGCCAGGGAGTTTTAGTAGCAGACATCCTACTACAGCTGTGCTGTGAAATAAAATTTAAATAGATGACAAATATTATTTTTAAAGTTCAAATGGATGTGCTTTTTCTTTTTACACTGTATGAAAAAGGGATGGGGATTAAAATAAAATTAACATAAACATAGATTTAAGCTGAATGTTTGCTGAATAAGCTTGCTTCTTTCTATAACATTTTTGAGCTTTTTGAATAAAATTGCAGTAAAAGAACAGTACCTTAAGCATGACAGTAGCTTTCCAGGGAAGTCAGGGGCATTGTCTTGTGTAACAGCTGCTCCACAGCTTTTTTCTAGAAGGAAATCAGATTTGGATCATTGCTATTTCTGGGTTATTTAGGGATCTCCTCATAGGAAACTGATTAGTTATTGCTAATATCCATTCTGTTCTCCTTTTATGGACACCTTTTCTTTATAAGCAACTTCTTTTTACTCCAATTAGACTGTGCTCTTATGTTTGTGGGGAAAGTAGTGCAACAGTGGGTCTTACAGGAAGTGTGCCATGAAGCAGGAAAGGGTACAACTAACACATACAGTTCTGGCATGGATGTTCAGAATAGTAGAAATCAGCTACTAATAGAATCACAGAACCATTTAGCTTGGAAAAGACTCTTACAATAATCGAGTTCAACCATAGCTGTAGCTGCCTTTAGTCTTTACTTATCTAATTTATATAGTAAAAAGCTTAAGTCTTTATGTTTTAATCTATATACGAGCAGTTATTAAGAGTTCTGATAAACAATATGTGTTGGGATTCTGTGATAATAATTATCAATAATTCTCTGACAATACAATCCCAATACAATTATAGGTGGGGAGAAATCAGGACATAACTTTTTTTGATGGGAAAAAGTTGTTGTAAAATTAAAAAAAACCCCTGAAATTGGAAAATACTGTTTTCCTCAACAAAACCAATCTGGTGTTGAAACTTAGCAAAATTAATGTACATGTTTCCATGCAGCATTTTCATCTTCCTGTCTGCTGGTTGTCAAATAATGTCATCAGTACTGAATCCCTCAGTATTTGGTCAACCCTTCTTTCAAAGTGATAACTGATGATTATTCTATTCCTGTTTCCTCAGTTTTTATTCTACTCTCCAGATATGTCATGTGGAGAAGGCTATTTTGTTTTGCTAATGTGAATTTTAGCTGTAGTCACTTCTTGTTCAGAAGCATTTTACAGGAAGCTGTTCTTACAAATTAGCATTTTGTTTAGCACTACTGGTCCTCTGACATTATCTAACTGAAAAAATGAATTGTTTAAATATCCAGGAGGAAGGTAATCGGGAAGATTAAAGAAGAGATATTGCTTGAGAACTTTAATATTATTGGCATGAATAATTAAGTAAATTTATTATTGATGATAGTCTTTGAACGGCAGTTGTTGCATCATAATAAATTGAAATTGTGTAATTGTCCAGAAATTCGGTTAACTGCTTTATGGGTACATTTTTCTAAATTTCCAGATAACAGACTGTCCCTTGGAACATATTGACCCCTGATGTGTTCAAGTTAATTAAAATGTTATAGAAAAATGAAATAAAGGATTACTTATTGCATAACCACTGACACATTTTCATTGTAACATAGAAATTCTGAAGTATGGAAACTTCAGTAACTGTCAGCAAGTGTAAGGACATTTTGTCCTTACCTCACCCTCTATGCAGAGAAGCAGCACCCTGCCTTTTTCCAGTTTATCCAAATTTACATTTTTGGCATCAGTGAAATATGTATTTGCTGCTAATATTTTTTGTTCAGTTTTCAAACAGCAGTGAACAAGCCTAGGAATTCATAAACTTGAAAGGGCAAATTCTGCTATTTGCTTCCCAGGATCCCTGGTGTGGAGCTGCCACAAAAAAAAAAAAAAGAAAAAAAGAAAAAAAAAGAAAAGTGTAAAAGGACTGGAGGTAAAGTGCTTTGAAACTTCAGTTGCATTCAGATATCAATTTTATAGGCTATTAAACCACTGGGATTCTTTATTTTTTACTTTTTAAATTTAATTAATTTTTTTGCTATGGACCAAAATACAGGAGATGCCAGAATTTAGAAAATAGGTTGTCTAATTACATATGAATATATAAATGTTTGCAATATTTTAATCACTGATCCCTAAAGTCCTTTCTTACAAGTGCATATTTCTTGACAATTTTTTTTTCTGCCACTGGTGCTGCATGTACATGACACAAAAGCCTGTGATTTATACTGTACTCATAACTGCTTAATAACTGCAACCAGTGCTCTGACAGTGATGATTTGGAAATTTTCTGGCAGATTAAATGTTTACATTGCTGCTCATGGCATCAACTTATATTTAAACAAGCTGCTGAGTATTAAAGTGCACGGACAATCTTTGTATAACAGCTCTGATTTGTTCGGTTTGTTTCCTAAGACAAGATTTATGCAATCCCACTTTCCATCTGTTAGTTGTGCTTCTCAGGAACTTCAGTGGCCGATTTAAACCAGCCTTGTAGAGGTCTCAGAAGCACTGAGTGATTATAGCACAACTTCCTAGGGGCTGGAGGAGCTGTTAAAGCCATTTCCTCAGGGGACCAGTGTGGGAGATGTAGAGCACTCTCTGGCCTCCTCTGGCATCTGGACGGCAGCATCCATCCAGCTGAGGAGCACAACTTTAACTGCAACAGAGCAAACAAATGCTCACTCCTGTTCAGCTCATGAGAAGAGAAGTTCAGGGAGGGGAGGGGAGCTGAGGGTACAGAGCATGTGGTGTGTAGGGAAAATGAGAGAGAGCTGAAAGTATTGTGGAGGTGTGTGTGGGAACCCAAGCTTCGTTACTTCTGCTGTCACTAAACAACTTTTTTTCTTCAGCTCATTAATGATACATTGCATTTTGCAGTATTTTACTGGATATAAACATCTATTTTTTTTTCCTGAATGTTTTGAGGCTGCTGAAAGGATGCTCTCAGGTTGATGATTTATAATATTCATCACTTAAAAATTACTAGCTAGCTAGTTAATGGTATTGGTAGAATATTAGTATCAGAAGAAAATGTAATTTTAAAGGCCTGCTAGATAGAAAAGCTAAACTTAACTTTGAGTATGCTCACACTGATCAGAGGATGCCTGCAGAAAGACTGACTTACAGACACAGTAATTGTCTTGGTGTGTTCTCAGTTTGACAAAGTCCTCAGCCAAGTATGTATTATCATTCCTGTGCAATTCTCACAGTTTCAAGTACACAGTTCAGCAACTCACTTCTACAGGATAGAGTTTTCTTGAAAATCTCTGACCAAAACATGTTTGGGCTTTAAAATTTTCTCTCTTATTTTTAATAACCTTACAATTGGTGGTGGACTAAAAGACCTTTGAAGGTCCCTTCCAACACAAAATATTCTATGATTCTATGATTTTGCCTATTTGTTTAAGCAACATTAAGTGACTGATATTTATTTGAAAGGTTCTGGTTGGTTTTCTTAGTGTCACATTTGCATATACTTTGTTCTTGTGAAATTATAAAGTCATTTCTATGAGCTAACAATGAAACACGTATTTTCAAACTATAGTATTATTTGAAAGAGTCATCTCTTCAATATTCCCTCTCTAGAAACTTTTAAATTAATGCATAGAGGGAGGCATTGGAAAAAGTAATTGTTGAAGTTTTAAAGTACTGTTTTTCATCAATATTCCCAGTTTGTCTTGGAAACAGGGTCACTTTGGTGTGTAAGAAACAGGGTAATGCTTGATTTAATAATAGTTTGAATTGCTGATGCTATGGTAGAATGCTGGAAAAGGTGCTTTCAAACTAAGAACTTTAATTTCTTCCTGCAAAATTCAGAGTAAATTAGTGAGTTCCTAGGACATAATGATATTTTCTGGCTGAATGTTTTCTGTCACTATGGTGTGATCAGGTTCTATCACTTTGATTTCACATGGATCTCCCAGCTTCACTAGAACTTGCGTAGACATAAACAAAGCAACCAGCCTTGTAATGGCAGGAGTATTTTATTTTAGGAGAAGTTTAAGGTGTCAGAACTGAATTACTTGAGAGAATAATTTCCTTCTTAAATTTTAAAAGCAACTTTCTGCATTGATGCTGGTTCAGTGTAAATCCATTATTCTGTTCATGTAATGGACAGCACAATATACAATTTAGGTTCAGTTTTATGAATTTAGGAGAGGAGAAATTCCTGCATCTTGGAATTCAAAATATTGTCTTTTTATAGGTTGCTACTATATTAAGATCAACAATAATGGATTGAATTAGAATTCTTATATTATTGACTTTTTTCCCACATGTTAAATCAAATGTCTAGCAAATATTTTGTACTTAGGAGTTTCTCAGTGACCTCAGAAATCTTCATCAAATGCACCTTAGTATCATAGATTTGAAGCTGTAAAAAGTACTGGGGGATGACTTCTGAAGCACGGGAATTCAGGGTTCACCTTTAAAACTCTAGTCAGGGTGTAGAAAATGGCTGAATGCCTTTCTTGGAGTATGAGAGTCCTGCAGTGTCAGACAGAGAAGGAGAGCCCCACAGAAATGCAGTTTGAGATGTTCTCTTTGCTCGGCTGCACGAGCCTTCAGTGCTGTCAGCACAGGGGAACCAGGCTGTTCAGAGCATTCTTTTATGAACACTGATCAGGAATTGTGGCAAGAGGGAGGGGAAGAAAATGTGCAATACAGAAAAATGCAATTGAAAAATCACATTTTTACATCTTACAGTTATATCTAGATTATAACTGTCATTTCAGTGTAGAAGAGGAAAGATCTTAGCACCTTCTTACTCTCTGCTAACAAGATCCTGTTAATCTGAGTGGACAAGGAAGATTGACTGAAAGCACCTTACCTTCATGATGCATCTTATCAGGGCAGTTCTGAACATGTTGTTGTAACACGTTGCATTAATTCTCTGTGAGCAGCAATTTACTGCACTTATTCAATCCCTTGCATTGCAGCTTGTTGTCTCTGCTTAGCTGACACGCTGGTTCCTCCGGCCGTGTTTTCACTGCAACACACTGTGAGTTCCTGGCCAGGGTTACACATCTGGCTCCCTGCTCGTTAAACTGAAATACATTTCTGTTGTGCCAAGGTGACACCCAGCCTCATAGGTGAGAGAGCCATTACAGCAGCACATATGCTGCCTAAATTCCACTTAATTCCTATTTTGAGCTCTCAAGTGGGTCCCAAGAGATAAATAGTCCTTTCTGCAGAGACAAGTTTTCCAGGTTTCACATTTCACCAGAACTTATTTCATTGGAGCTTACTAAATTGCACAGGCTAGTCCATCAAAAATTAAATATAATTAATCCAGATTTTAAGAGTATGAAACTGTGACCATCAGAAATATCAGAGGTTTCAAAACCAGTAAAAAATGGGAAATGGGAACTGAGATTTGAAGAAGTGATGAGGCCAAAGAAACCACAACATTTGGTGATAATCGATAATTTAAATTGCTGGAATTGTGGAGTGATGGCTTATGCCAAAAATGCATAAACAAAGGGAAAGTGAGCCAAAATGACTCCTCTGGCCTGCTGTTGTGGTTGTCCGGGTTAGATGCATTTTGTTTTCTGAAATGAGAACAGAATTTGGAGGTATCGATAGCACAAGTTTCACAAGCACTTGTGTAAATGTGATTTTGAGATATGGCTGGACATTTTAAAAGCCAAATCCATTTCAAAGGCACAGGGGCTTGGACATCTCCTCCATGAACTATCAGTTACTAAGTTAATGTCCTGAGTATGGAACAGCACAGCAGTTGTTCCAGAGGACAACCTGTAGGTGGACCACAGTTTCAGGACGGGGATATGGTTAGAGGGTAACATTCTTACTAGTCCGGGCTAGCTGCTGTGCACAGCTATGAGCCAAAGTTATTCCTCAGTCTCCAGCTCTGGACAATCAGCATCTGGCCAGGATGGAGCTGCCCATGGCACTTGAAACATTTCAGTGCTCCCAGAGGCAAATGAATGCTGAGTGCGAGAGGTGAAAGATTTTCACTGAGATTAAAAACCCCTCTTTATTGAATGCTGCATTAATGTATGGGTAACACTATAAAATAGTAACCTTTCAGTGGAAAGATGGATTTTTTAAGGAAAAATAGCAAGCAGAAGCTGTTTCTACAGCATTGTGTAAGTTTTATATATTCTACTTCAGGACATTAAGCGTCCTCTGTGAACGTTGTTTCTTTTATTGAAATGCTTGTGCTCAAAAGTATATTAATCTCCCTTTTTGCAGTCAATACATACAGGAAAGCAAACACTATCTCCTATTTAATACTCAAGTATTACTTTTGAAAAATATTGTTGTTGAATTAATTTTTCTTCCAACCCCTTAAAGCTCTGACAGAATTTACTGGTGTTTCAGAAGTGTTTGGCAGCACATTAAGCTGCAGGTGCCTTCTGTGACCATCCTAGACCAGCAACAACATGTTTTGAATTGTTCTTTCTGCCTCTCTCCCTGTTCTCTGTGTTTCACTGCAACAAGGCTTTAAGAAGACAATGTTCCACATGACTCTATATCACATGTAAAAAATAAAAATAAAAATCTTGCCCACACATGGGAACAATCACCTATGGGCAGATTTTGCAAATTTATAGCATTTATAGCACCTCTCCAATATCTCAGTGATGCAGAGGATTTATAATACAACAGGTATTTTTATTATATATCTGTAATACAAATGTTTCCAAACATGCTGTGTTCCTGACACTCATTGTGAGTTGGATTAGATGTTTTAACATCTGACTGCAGGGAGATCAGCAGCTTGTTATTTCTGTGACACTGTGAGAACATACTCACGTTATCTTTCAGTGCAGCAGGAGATAGCATGTGCCCCTAATGTATGGATGTTTGCAAGTTGAGAAGTTAAGTCTGCTGTTAATGTTATCGCTGCTGTATCCCGAAATAGAAAAGTGCAGGCAGATTGGATTGTGTCAGAGAATGGTAACCATAATAACCAATAACAATCTGCAAATGATAAGCAGTTTTAATGTTTAAAAATAAAATTTATATAGCATTACTGTACTTCCATGAGCATACTTTCAGATTTTATTATTCATTCATTTGAAGCTTGGTTTTGAGATTTAAGATGTGACATTAATCTTAAGGAAGTGTTTTCATTATTGCATCTTGAATTAGTTGACAGTGGTTTATTATATACCTAAACTAAATCTCACAGAATAAAATTTTACTTAACAACCCTCTTTCAGATGTACACCATCTGTACAGGAGAATTACAAGCATCCTACATGAAGCTTGGAATTTTATGGAAGGAGATGGATTTTTATTTTGTGGTTGGATGTAAAATGGATAAATTCAGGAAAGAAATACAAAGTCTTCTGGAAATTAATGCAGTGTATCTTGATAATTTGGAATCTGCACCAGTTCAGGGATGCTGCCCATCACTTCGGCTGATTCGAAAATTAAACAAACAAAAAAAACCCCCACCCTTTTAACTTGCCCTAAACTATGCTATTTCTTTGGAGGGATGCTTTTAAAAGAAAGGAAGGTATTATTCAAGAGAAGGAAGTGGTCTAATTGTGTAGCACAAAAATAGGGATCTTTAAGCACAAGTCTGGGAAACTCCCAACTGAATTACTTAACCTGTCATGAAACTGTCTGAGCAATGTGGTGCTATGAGCAAGCTTTTAACTCTTCTGGATTAGTATGCTCTCAGTCTTCCTTGCTGAGGCAGTCCTATCATTTTCATAAAACACTTGGATTTTTCTTAGAATGTGGATCCTGTTTCAGTTGTCCTTAACTGCTGAGACACTGCAGTTGCCATCACACAGCGTTCAGAGAGTTACAGTGGCAATGAGGAGAGCTGGAAAGGACCCATTCTTCTAAATGTGCTGATGTCCAGAGGAATAAGGCAGCCTGGGCTTCAGATCCATGCTGTAGCTCTATCAGGGCAGTAACACTCCTGAAAATTTAAGTTTCTGCTGCTGGAAGGGTGTTGCCCACAGTTAGAATGACCCCTATGGGAGAGCTAAAATTCATAGGAAAAAACTAAAAAATTAGTTGCTAATCATAATTTTCACATATAAATAACCTTGTTACGAAATTACTCAGTGCTGGTGTGGGATGGGATGGAATGGGATAGTTTCGATGCAGGGTAATTAAATTGCAATAGCTCTTGCTCTTTCATGCCATATGTGAGGGAACAGCTTATTCAGAGGTTTTTAGCCGAAAGTTTCCTTAACAATTCTTGTTGCTAGCTGTGTAGAGGTGTTATAAGCTGTTGACATTCTTCACTGGGATTTGAATTTGAACCTGAATTAGGTAAGAGAGAGTTGATTGCTTTCCATAGAGTTCCCAAAGAAAAAAATGTTGTTACTGTTGGATACAAGCTGAAAGATTCTTGTTTATCAAGAAGGGCCTGTTTAGTCTATTAACCTTGACAACCATGTCAGCATTTTTTTCTGTTTGTTTTCCCAAAGGCACAGTGTTGAAGTACTATGATATACAAAGCTATTTATAGTGTAGACAGTTCATAGCTATGCTTAAAAGACATGGGTCAGGGTTTAAATACCAAAGTTAAATGCTATTCTCTTTGACAGTCTGAAAAGTCATTATGCTTAATCCCTGAAAATTAAAATGGAGAGATGGAATCCCTAAAATATCAATGTGAATCAGATAATTTTTAATTTCACAGAGTGCTTGAGGTAAAAAGGAACCTCTGGAACTATTCCAGTTACCTGCTTAGAGCAAGGTCACCTAACACTGGTAACCCAAGACCGTGTTCAGATGGCTTTTAACTATCTCTAAGGATTGAGACTCCAAAGCCTCCCTGGGCAATCTGTGCCAGTGCTCTCTCACCCTCTCAGTAAAATAAAAAAATACAACAAAACAAACCCTATAATGCAAAAAACCAAAAAAAAAAACTCCAAAAAACAAACAAAAAAAAACCAAAACAAAAAAACCCCAAAAAAAAACCCCAAAAAAAATTCTGTGTCCACATGTATTTTCCTATATTTCAATCAATACTCATTTCTTTTTGCCTTTTCCTTAGGAGTCACTGACAACAGTCTGTCTCTGTCTTCTTTATTCCCTTTCCACCAGATACTGTACACCTTAATAGATTTTTAGGAAAGGAACAAAACTTAGGGAAGCAGTCAGGGAAAACAAACTCCACACCTATTGACACACCTGTGTTTGTACCTGTTTGCCTCTGTTAATACATGATTAATATTGCTATTGCTGTGTTGGCTTCCACAGATGAGCAAGAGCTACTTTAAAAGTGCTTGTGTACATTGAATAAGGGATTTACTTTATCCTTGTGATTTACTTCATTATTTCAGACTGTAGTCTTGACTCTCACAGTCACAGTATTTTATTTTTCTTTAGTCTGAATGCTGGTTCTTAAGGTCTAGTCCTCATCAAGTTGTGTTGGTGTAGCTCTGTGTCACACATCTGCAAGAACATGTCCTGCTGGAAAGTGCCAGTTGGGGAGAGGAGCAATTCCACCCTTAGCTTTGTTTCCACCTACCATTTTTTAGACTTATTTCTGTGCTTTTGACACTTTCTGCCTTCATCCCAGTTCCATTCTATCCCAAAAATAGAGTAGCAACTTTGTCTCTTGCTGAAGTCTCCAGCTTACAGGTTTTCCAATGGCCTGTATTTGCTTGCTCAGCCAGTTCTGCCCAGGCATCCCATCTCAGCATTTCTGCCCTGCTCCACACCATTCCACTCCTTCCTGGTTGCCTGCTAGCTTGAGGCTGGTCAGGTAGCCAGCTGTCTCTGTGAAGGCCTTTCCAAATCCTGTTGTGCTCCCTGCCTACCATGAACATTTTTCTTGCAGGACCTTAGTTCCTGTCTTCTGGCCTGGCTTCTAGGCTCTCCTCCCTTGTGGGTCACACTGCTGCCATCCATCCTTGTTCTGCACTCTGGTTTTCTGCTTTTCCCATCCCACCACCTCTTCAGCCCCATTGTTCACAGATTCTTTTCCAACACTCCTCCATCTCCTCCACTTCTCTGCTCACTCTTTCTGTGTGCATCATGGCATTCTGCCTGCAAGGGTCAGCCCTGGTGAGATGCTGCCCACCCTCTGTTGGCCAGTCCCTTGCCACACTCAGCTGCTGGGGGAGCCATGTGCAGCAAAAACCCTGTGCTGTCACTTAGCTGGGAGAGGAGCACAGGTCATCCAGAAGTGCTTTGCTAAGTTTAAACACCCTCAAGAGGGGTGGCATTTTTGCAGACTTTTAATTCTTGAACCATAAAAGCTATATGCAAATTTGCTTTGTGGAGCCCTGAGACAGACTTTGGTACCTGTCATGATGTTTCAATTCAAGAGAGCAATGAGCAATTCAGCTTATTTACTGTCCAAGCTGCCAGACTCTGGCTGCTTGTGCTGTCTGTAGTGAGAATTACTTGTGACATGAAAGTCACTTATGGTGACAGCCTGAATAATGCCCTAAGCCTCTCTTGAGTATATGCGTACTGCGGTCTTCCTGATTTCATATTCATTGCCAAAGTACAGAAGCTGATGAAATGATTTTTAAAAAAATTATCATAATTTTTAATACATACAAAGCAATATGTTTTCCCTTTTTTTGATGTTAGGAGTACTTTTAACATTCCTGCTGGTTTTCTTTTTCTCCAAATTAGTTGTGAGAGCCATATCCAAAAGGGAGCAATCAAGCCACAGCACCCAAATTTCAATTGCTTACAAGAGCTGTATCAGACAAGCAAAGTAATGTGTGATGACACTGGCTTTGCCAGTATTGACAGGTGTGGTTTCACACTAAAAACACTGTGTGGGAAAACTTGCATTAAAGCTAATAAGTGTGTGTGACCACACTCATTCAGCATCAATAGAAGCAACCAGTTTAGACAAGTGGTGATTACATTCCAGTAGAGGTGTCTGATGCCTGTTAGCCTCCATGCAGGAATGATGCATGTTTTATTTATGCTCTGGGAATCAACTATTATGATATTATTTGTTTGAAGCGTAATTTGCAATTGATATAATGCAAAGTGACCAGTTCAGCTGACAGATTAAACTAATGCCATTTTGTAAACATATGGTTGGAAATAAAATTAATGTCTTCTGATTTCTCATTTGCCCTTTTCCAACCATTTTCTTGGGTTTAACTCTGCTTATGGATACATACAAGAACATAAAAAAATCCAGACTCATGAGTCACATCAGATATAGTCAACAGAGGACAAAAGGTCTGTTTTGACAGAGAAAACAGATTGAGAAAAGAATATCCTACTAACTCATGCAAATAAACTGAGTAAGTCAAGAGATGTATTTAAAATAAGCAGGGGATGATGCAGGTGAAGGAACAGAGAAGATATTTACAATGTATTTGACCTGCTTCATTTGCTGGTTTTGTTAGGGAAGAAGTCTTATTCTCTTTCTTCTGTGGAAGAAAAGGAAATTCAGTAGCACGAACTGGTTTTCAATGCTATATCTTGTCATGAGATGCTGTGTATATTATATTAACTTGATTATGGATATAAATGGACAAGGATACACCCACACATTTCCTCCTTAAGAAATTACATATTCCATATTTTTTTCTTAGTGCTTATGTATAGTTCTGGTTATAAGATATAGTGCTAGCAGCAGTACGAAGTATAAAGAATTGAGAGGACTGAGCTGAGAAGGGATGGGTTTCACAGTGCTGTTTGAAAGCAGTTTTGATCGGTCAGGGTTGTGTTACTGGATGCCGACTGGTGGCCTCTTCCTCAGTTGTAAAGAACAGTCTTTCCCAGAGAGCAATATTTCTGCCTGCCTACTCTACTTTATGCTGTATTCCTATACCACCTTTATTGGGATTTATTTTTAAGCCCCATTTTAATATTAGTTTGGGAATGCAGTTGGGGAATTGGTCTCTGAAGTCTTTTAGTTGTGTTTTATCTTGCTCTTTGGCTTTTTTTACTCTTTCTTGCTTGCTCTACCTGGACTAGAAGTTGGCCAGGAGCGAGACGGGTCCTTGGATTCTTCTGTCCCGGTGTGGTATTCCGTGCCGGATCCGCTTCCCGTGCGCCGGAGGCAGCGGGTGTAACTTTTCAGTGACCTGAGTGCCATTGTGGCACAGAGATAAAGTTACACCGTGTTTATAGAGCAGTCTGGGACTAATCAGTGCGAGGAAGCAAATGAAGCGAGTGAAACATGCAAAAAGGGAAACTATTCTGGGCTGTTTGTTTGCTCGCTTGTTTGTTTTTCAGATGAGATTTTTCTTTTTCGAGACATAGATAGTGAGATAGCTGCATGGGTTTCTGCAGCACGGTCAGAGCAGCGATGGGTATGTGTGAACCGAGCTCCTCGCGGCTCACCCGGTGCTGCCGGCTCGCCCCGGCCGCAGCAGCAGCCGGCCCCTCACCGGCCCTCACAGCCCCTCACAGGCCCCGGCGGCTCCTCCCGGGCCCTCCCGTCCGAGCCGCGCCTCCGCGGGCCGCACTCGCGCTCTCCCGGCCGCGCTTTCCCCGCTCACAATTCGGGCGGGGTCGCGCCAGGCGGGGCCGGGCCGGAACGCGGCGCTGCCGCCCGCCGCTGTCCGCACCGCCCCATCCCTCAGCCCGCACCGCCCCGTCTTGTGCCATCCCATCCCGTCCCGTCCCGTCCCGTCCCGTCCCGTCCCGCTGCCCACACCGCCCCTCTGCGCGCTCTCCACGGCCCCGTCCCTGTCCCGCACTGCCCCGTCCCTCTGTCCCGCCCCGTCCCGCTGCCCGCCCCGCCCCGCACGGCTCGGCACGGCTCTGCCGCTGCCGCCCGCGGAGTTCCGCAGTTTTCCATCCCGCCGGTGCCGCGGCCCTCGCAGCAGACTCCGAGTTCATGCCCGAGAGCCCCGGTGCGTCAGGAGCAGCCCAGGCGTGGGAAAGCAGCCTGGGAAGCCTGCCCGGCTGGGACACGGGAGCTGAGGATGCAGTGGAAGATCTGACTTCAGGCGACTGGGCGCTCTGGGCAACTGGTGTCAGACCGCGAAGGAGTAGCTATGTACCTGTTTGGTAGTGAGGAGTACGAAGTGGTAAGATGTAAACTAGTGATTTTTTTTTTTGTTAGTTTTTACTTACTTTTAATGCTCCAATCTCAGAGTTTATTGGGCAGCTTTGAATTTCTGTCAGTATCGTTTTTTCTGTTTGAACTTTAGTATTCACCAATTTGATTACTTTTTAAATATGACATTTTTCTTCAAGTTCTTCAAGTAGTGGGACACTATTTGGTAGATAGAATTGAATTGAATTTACTTTCCTTGTCTTGTTTATTGCATTGTGGTGGTATTGAAAGTATTTAACTACTGAGTATTGTGAGGCTATTTAGACTCTAAGTTAAGCAAACCCATGCCTACAAATAATTCAGAATTTGTCTCATACTTTGCAATGTAAATAGACTACAAAGGGCTTATGGAACTGGCCTTAATAGTATGTTTGTGAGGATGTTGCCAAACCATTTCTTTTGTACAAAAGTTCAAAGCATGTCATTGTAATGTACTGCAATGTCCATCAAAAGAGCTGGCTTATAAAAACCCAAACAAACCCACGTTAAGATGTGACACTCTTTACTTAAGTAAGTGTGTGAAACACTGTTTGAAATAAGTTGATGATGTCAGAGAAGACCAGAAGAAAACCACTAACAGCTCCACACTTTTGCATGGCATTGTTAGCTGACATAAAAGTTTGCATTTTTGCAGCCTGTGGTTCAAGTGCTACGTTGTAAGCAAAATGGATAGATTCTTGCACCCACACACATTTGTGACTGAGTCCAAATCTGAGGAGTGTTGGGAAGAATAACACCGAAAAATATGTATGAACTCTACTATAGGACATCAAAATAAATTTCACAAGCTCAAAAGTGCTACGTTCTTTGCATATAACTGGCAATTTCAAATGTTTTGTTTTGATTATTGAAGTTGCTCTTTGAAGTATGAAAGGGCCTTTTATGGCAGTCTGGTTTCTACAACACATTTCAAGGAATTAATTTAGTTATTTTGGACTTCTTTTCCTCTTTTTTTTTCTTTTTTAAATTCCAGCCAGCTATGTTTTTAGATGCAACAAATGTAGAAGACATTCAAGAAAATAATTTAAGTGCAGCTGTCTGCGCTTGAACTCATTTGTGTATGTCTGACTTGCACAAACTTTCACAAACCAAGCTAGGGAGCTGAAAAGAACTTCGTTTTTCCAAAGCGGTAAGCCACAGGGCACTGCAGTGATTATGCTATAGAATGCTTACTTGTGTATAAAAATTGTAAAGCAGAAGGGAGTGTCAAACTTTGAAGCTTTTTTTTTTAATTGGTTACATCCAGATATTTGTAAAGGGTAGCAAATTGCTCTTAACAGACTTTTCATTTTCCTCCTCATTCCATTGTATCCTGTGGAGTTACTTCCTGGTTCATACAGCAAGCAAGTCTGAAATTTTAGAATGTCTTGAAAATAACCTAGATGGCTGAAGAATGGTGTTAGAGCTTTGGATTCAAATCTCAATCTCTTTCTCTGATGCTGTTTCAGCTTCTAAAAAATATTGGAGTATTCTGTGTCATAGAAAGTGGTTCAGTGTTTGAGACAACTTTCTCAGGCACGTGAGCCATCTCATTCCAGTCCCTTTTCTACAACATACTTGTGCTAAGTGAAATAGCATCAGTAGAAAAAGTAAGAAGCCCACCATGAATTGTGTGGGCTTGGGGTTTTTTAATTTCCTTCTTGTTTTTTTTCTTCTTTTGTTCTTTTTGATATCTCTAGAGGTCCCTGAAACTGAAGAGTAATGATCTCCTCAAACAAAATGTGTCACTAAGTGCAGACTAAAATACCATTTGGGTTTTTTCTTTAGTTTTTCTTTAGAGCAAGACAGTTCGGGGGAAGATAAGGATGCACTTTTTTGGTGTTATTTTGGCAGCCAGACTTCCAAGATGTTTGCTTTACTCAGTGATAAGTAAAATAGAATTGATGGTGTACATAAAGCTTGAGGAGCACTTTTATTGTTCAGTAAAAGCTAAATCAATGTGAAACTTCTCTCTGTACAGATCTGTTGTTCATGAAGCCATATGCTCTGTACTGTGGAAAAGACATTTGTTTTGTCTTCCCACACAATTACTTGAGTCACTGAAGGACAAAGTGAGTGAAAAGTGACAGTGAAGAATTTCAGGGTTTAATTTTGAGTTTACTATTAATTTAAATCAATTTTAAATAAGTTTAAGGAATTCTAGCTCTGCATGTAACATTTGATTTTTATCCTAGGGAGGAGACTACTGATGAAAAGAATCATAGCATCATTAAAGCATCTCTTAGAGGAACTCAGTAAATCCATCTCTTAAAACTCAATATTTAAATTGAGTAATAGAGAAATGGAACTGATCATTGTTTTCATTTCATATGCACACACATGACCATGTGAGCACGCAGACACGTTTGCAGAAACATGAGTGTCTGAGGTGGTATTCTAACCCACCTGAATTTAATAGAGAAGTGCCACAGACTGGTACTATCAACTTTTGCATCCACTTTGCTTTCTTTTTGTTCCTGTGTATAAACAAGCTTGAATTATTACCTTCCTTTGAGTGCATAATAAGTCCGGATATCTGACAGCACTGATAATCATCAACCTGATAATCATCAACTTTGATAAACTGTTGATAATGATAATCATCAACTTTGATAAACTTTTGATAATGATAAACTTTGATGCCATCTCCCACCAACCCCAGCTGACAAAGATAATATTGCTTAAGAATCAGTTATCAAAAGAAAAAAGTTGGGGTTTATGACCACTTCATATTAAAAATAAAA
>VYZP01015258.1:17352-43155 GCA_013400635.1 Hypocryptadius cinnamomeus | reverse complement strand
TTCTTATTTACTGTAATTCTAAGGTGGGACAGAAGAAGTTGGTAAATTTGCAGTTAGTTTCAGGAGATTAGATTCCACAGGTTCCCTTTTTGCAGACTTAACTATATCTGATGCAGAACTTCAAGTTGTATAAAATGGTCTGTAATATGCATTGATATTGTATGTAGTGTCGATGTGTACTATTCATTCACTTTTTCACTTTGTACAATATTAATTAACCTCAATAATGTAATAAGCTGCACCTTACCAAAGCTTTCTTCAGTAAAAGTACAATAATCTTCTTGTCTGTTTATGCAGAGAAATTCAGGAATGTTTCTCTGTGAATGCCACAGACATAGCAAGATTAACATAACATACTGCCCTTTGAAAGATGTGGCTTCAGGAGCCAGTGTGCCTTTTGGGATTCCTACAGTAAGGAAATTGATGGTACTGTGGGGAGACAGGCTGTAGAGTTTCTGTACAAGTGTGTAAATCATCAAATCAAGCACAGATTATTTAAGGACACTTTCTAAGGAAGTTTTCGTTTAGTTGAAGTTTGTGGGGAAGTGTAAGGTGGGTCAAGCCAGGTGCTGCAGTCCAATCCATACTTAGTGCCCTACAAGAGGTGGCTTCCCCTGGGGTGAGTCTGCTCTCCATGGTGTTATGGACAGGGCTGAGCAGAAAGGTCAGCTGGAAAATACAGAGGTTGTGAATGGCTGAAAGCAGTTGTGAGTTTGGGCTGCGTTCTTCCAGTTGTAGTAGGTGGGGAACACTTGGGTTGGCTTGGAGTTAAACTCACAGTGGGGTGTGTGTGGGCAATGATGGACTTGAGGTGATTGCAGCTGTACATCCCAGACTGGGCAGGTCATGTATCCAGGTGAGACAGTGCAGAGAGTGTCTTCAGTCTCTCCTGTTCATGCTGTCATGCATTCTGAAACTAAACAGAAGAAATTAGCAGGATTTCAGGCTGGCAGGCTCTGCATTAAGCCTCTGTCAAGATATAACAGAATAACAGCCACGGCTGATTTAAGACCTTGTGTGCTTGTCTGTTGATCTAGTAAAACAAGGAGGAAATTCTGCCTTGCCCTGACAGCCTTGTTTGGTGACATCAAACCCTTGTGACAGCAGTAATTAACAGTTCACTGAATCCAGAGTACAAACTGGAGGGTCCTGGGCTATTCCTGCCCGTGTTCAGGGTGCTCTCACAGAACTGGGGTCTGAATCCCTGCAAACAGAGAACGTGTGCCCCATGCATGGGAAACACCCAGCTGCTGGTCGTTGGAGTTGTCCTTATATTTGTTTGTTTAATTATTAGACTGAAAGATTGGTTGTTTCAGTATCATCATCTGGGCAGCCACACTTCAGCTGCTTTTATTCACTAGTTTTCAGACCTTGCTTCTTACTCATATAGAACAGGTGTGGAAAGAAAAGTAAGAAAAAAGTATTTTTACGAGGCAATACCTATACAGCATTTGAATGCAACAAAAAAAGTCTTTGTATTGTGTATGTCTATTTTTCCTCTATAAATAACATAGTACCTATCACACTGAGGCCACTCAAGGAGGTCGTTCTTGGTTTATTTACTTGTTGCAGTTGTATATTCTAGTGTGGATGGGATCTTGTATTTGAGCCATCCCTATGTTCATGAGTCAATGGCAAAATGCAGGGGGCAGAATGAAAACAAAATTTTATTTCCTTCACAGTGATTCTTTTGTGCAGTTGCTTTGGAAGGAGGAATAGCTTTTTATTCCAGGTTTTCCAGCATGCTATTAGTGTAGATGTTTCTATCAATTTATAACCTTGGGAAAAAAGTGAAACTTGATCTATTGAAAATTGATGGCAAAACTCCTAAGGTCTAAAGAGGCCAAACTTCGAGTTAAAAGATCTCATCCAGGGGATCAGAAAGGAGCTGTATTTGTGAGTATTTTTTATTCTGTCTTTTCATCATTCCACACATTCTATTGCACTAGAAAATACTGAAGGTCTTATGCCAAAAAGATTTCCCTTTTTTTCCCCCCCTAGTAATGACATAATAAATAAAGCCAAACCAAAGAGAGTTGGAAAATTTACAGTGCACTGCAATTGATATGTATTTCTGGTGCCTGGAAAATCCAGGAAGGCGTGTTCCTTTCTTTTCAACCTTAAATCATATCTGAACAGTATTCTGAGTGTTGTCCAGCACAGGGATAAATGCAAAACATTACATCCAAATTTTAAAAGAACAGTAAAAAATCACAGCATCCCCACAGTCAGATCGCCTGGCTGCACTGCAAATTAGCAACCTCTGCAGCTATCAAATTCATGCCTTAATATAAATCTTTTCTCCATGTAAATGTGGGCTGTGTCTTGGGTAATTTCAGACAAGTATCTGGGGATTAGTAAGAGGAAGTGAATATTAATTCAATTATAGGACAGAAGATGAACATACAAGCTTTCATGGGGAACTGACATCGTGAGCCCAAGTAACAAAAACATCTCTATAGCTAGGGGGGAACAGTTTCATCTGTTCAAGTCAGACTTGGCTTTTGCCTTGCATATATTTTACTTATGAAATAGTGGTTGAAGAAATTGTATTTACATAGCAATATAGTTAGTGTCATATTTTGTGAACTGAGCCTGGCTGACAATAGATGGATGAAAGATCTGGAGAGCAGATGCATAGTGGTAGCTTTCAGTTCATTTTGATACATTAAATATTCATAAAAAGCTTGGCTGAAGGAGAAAATAAGTGTTTAGTTCAACCAGTAAGGAAAAGCTGAAATCACTGGTACTTCTCCAAAAGTGTAACATCTTACCTAATGTAAATTGAATGAAGGCTCCTGTGGGGAAGGTGAGATATGCAATATTAGGCACTGTTTTCTTTCTGTAAGAGATTGTTGTGCCAGTGACATCTCTCTATAAAGTAATAACCAAAAGTCAGTATTCTGAGCACAGGAGAGGTTTTTCGTTCTTTAATTTCCATAACTTTGGACCTAAAAAAGCATATCCATGCACTTCTTTATTCTTAAATGCCATGTATTTACAGCCTGGAAACAAATCCTTTCACACTGCATTTCCAGGCAGGAGCACACTGTCACTATGGGAGTAAGCCCTGGATCTGTAGGCTTTTCTCACCCCTTCTATGACACTCTCATTTGTGCATTATTTTCTGCTAATCTGAGTCTTCATCTGAAGAACATGGGCACTCTGCTCAGCTCCCTGCCTGATGCACAGTCAGGAGTCTGCAGAGATGCTTCTGTCTCTGTCTCTGCACAGTTTCTAGCTCAGGTAGGGCTTGGACTCTGGCAGGAACTCAGGGGTTCTGGGTAATGCTAAAAACTAATGCAATGTGCATGTACAGATGCATGGTTGTGTGTATTTGGTAGGAAATGTCACAGCACAGACAGCTCTGCACTGACAGAGTGATGGAGGAGCGTGGCGCACACAGTGAGCACGTCCAGCTCACAAACAGCCTCGTGGGGCTCAGTTACTCTCTGCAGGGTGCCTCACTGGAGAGATAGGAATGATCCTGCTGCTTTCTCTGCAGCTGCTTTTATCCTCTTTATTTTATGTAAACTTGGGGTAATAAACTGTTGCTGAATTTGCAGCTGTGTGCAGGGGGGTAAGGTTGTCTTCTTGCCAAGACCTACTTCTCTGTTCTTGCCATTCCTTCCTGCCATTTCCTCCAGCCCTGAAGTCTCCTTCTCGGCTTCAGTCTTTCTCAGACTTCAGCTCTGTTCAGTCTCCCTCTCCCATTCCTATTTTTTATCTTACAAAAATGAGTATTTTTTTTTACATTAATTACTGTGCAGGTTTATGGTCTTGGCTTTGTCAGAAAGTGGTGGAGCCACACAGTGAATGACTTGGAGACACTTCTCCCTCTGAAAATTGCACTCTTGTTTATTTGTTTATTTTAGGCAACTAGTGCAAAAGCAAACCAGGTAAAAGAAAAATTTTATCTGTTTGCCGGTAGAAGTAACATGAAAGTGTGTCACCAAAGTATTGACAGGCCAGGTGTTTATGAAAATGGAGGGAGCTAGAAAACAAGCAGTGCAAGACCTATGGTTTCACCTCCAACAACCACTAAAGTAGTCATGGAACACTGAGATGTAAATGCATTGAAGGGGTGTGTTTTCAAAAGGGATGTAACAGATCTCTCCCTGATCCTGCTTACGATCCCTCAATCACACAGCCACTGATCTGTCATGGGAAGATTGGTGGAATCCTCAAGCATCACCTTCGTGCCTTGCACGGAGTATCATGTGCTGGTCCCCTTTGAGAGACCCACTTCAATTTTCCCTTGGGCTGTTAAGTGAGTTACTATATAAAATATTGACATGGAAGGAAGAAAACTGCCTTTTTACCCAAGTGTAAATGATCTTGAAACAAAATACATGGGATAAAAGAATGATTTCTTAGGCAGGTTAAATGAATAATTAATTTTTGCTTCTCATGACATTATCGGTGTAATTAAATCTGTGGCTAAAGAAGTAAGACAGAAGGTATCATCTGCTAAGACACTGAATCTCTTTATCCCACCACTGGCAAAGTACTGTCATCTGTTATTAAAGGCTCTCCTGCAGTTGTGTGGGTTCAAGATCTGTCGTGTCACTAACAAGTTGTTCTTGCGTAAGTACCAACATGATAAAAATCCATGTATTCAACCTGATATCTGCATCCAAAAATAACCTAAATAAGCTTCCTTCCCTGCTAAAGCTGCTCCTGCTTTGGAAGCTGTACATTGAAATGATTCTTGCTTTGTGCAGATGGCTTTATGCAGAGTATGTAGATACTGGTGTGTGTTTCCAGTTGACCTGTTGCAGAACTATGGGTGGTCACTAACTTGGGTCACTCACCAGGCCCCACCAGATGGTTGCTGTTGTGATTTCTTTTGCTCTGTTGAAAGCACATTGACAAATCAGACCTGAGGAATAAGAATAGGGGATAGGAAAGTAGTCTGAATGCAACTGGGCTTGGCCAGTGAGTATATCCTTAGAAAACATACTTATGTGGGACTGGTTTCTTCATATGGGTTCTGTCTTGGAGAAATGGGGCATGGAGGGTAATTGCAGAGGCCAAACAAGGATAAAACTGAAGGCAAGGGCTCAGTCTGCAGTTGCAGACACTGAAAGTGCATTGATTTAGAAATTGGGAGTTATGTATCTATTACACTTGTTGGCCACTGTTGCTTTATTTTGTAAAATTAACTCTGAGAAGCAGTTTTTGACTTTCCTCCAAGTAACATCTCCTGGACACCGCAGTGGTCTCCTGGAATAACTCACTCCCTTGTGAATCTTCACTGTCGTACACATCAGCCTCAGATCTCTTACACAGTGAAGTATTAGAGTGTGTTTCACTGCAAAGCTGCAAGTCCACATGGAATAAGAAATCTAAATACTGTACTGTATGGCGGGTCAGCATGTAGGTGATGACATGGCCTGATGCATTTTGAAAGTCAACAGGGATCTTTTTCCAGATGTCAGAGCGGTTCTTTGTATCATACGTAAGAGGAGTCTCATTCAGTGGCTACTGAAGTCAGCAGAAAGACTCCCCCGTGGCTCAGTTTGCCTTAGGGGCAGTCCCTTAGTTTCAGAGACTTAGGGAAATGCTCCACTCACACTTAGCAGCTCTGATTGTGTTATAAATACTACACTGAGCAACTGTTCCTGGAGAACTCCGGTCTGTTCAGCGATACTCAGCCCTGCGTACTGCAGCCTCTGTCTCTGAGTGTGGCAGCACTAAAGCTTTCCTTGAATCACCATCTAAATGATGATACAGTCATCAGCATCGCATCAGGGTCGCTACAGCAGCGGCTTGGCAAGGCATGGTCCTTGTTCCTGCCATGCTGCAGGATGTTCAGCCAGTGCCTGAGCTGGTTTGCACCATCAGCACACCACACATCCTAATACTGGTCTTGTAATGCCTGTAGCGGTTCTGCCTGTTTATCTGTTTCTCAGGGCACTTTGGTGGTACTATTATTGTCTGCATAGTGTTTTGGTCATAAAAAATGACAAGTGTAATTACTGGTTACAAGGTGAATTGTACATCTACCAAAACTATACAGCTGCCATGTGATGTACCTCTGAAATTCCTCCCTTACTTGAAGGCAAGCCAAGTATTTGCTCCTTTCTATAATTATCTGAGATGTACCCATTTGATTTTTCTGACATATATCTTTGTCACCAATATATACTGAGTCTGAAGTGTTCATCTAAATGGCTTCAGGGAGAACCAGTGTTTGTGTGGAGACCTTTATGGACCAAGCGCAAACTGCTTTCTCATGCACAAATATATGAGCATGAGTGTGTGCATGCCCCAGCTGCTGCTGAAGTCTATGAATTAGGGATGGGCTCAGTCCTGCCAACAGCTTTTGTATCAGTCTTGAAAAGGGATGGTTTTGTAGGCCCAGTGCTTCGTTATGCATACAAAATACACATTGGTAAACCTATGTTTTGATGCCACAAGATGTACTTGCATGACTTGCATAGATGGCTTTTCTGTACTCCAGCTGCTGAGCTTTGAGCTGAAACAAGTATTTTTCAGTGGAAGAGTAATTGCTTCAGTTCAGAATTAAGTGGCTAATCATTAGGAATTCAATTGGCATGAAATGCACAACATTAATCAAGATGCACTAACATGCCAGTGATGTGGATGTAGGGTGTGTGCTCCACTGAAATTTGCTAATTGATGTATCTAGTTTTATTAAAAATTATTAATGTGGGCTCTGTTGTTAAGCAGGATATGGGAGTGTCAGACCTGCAGGGGGCTGAAACCCTTAGAAAAGTACTTTTTTTTTTTTTTTTTTCTGAAATCTGATATTAAAATTGACACCAAAGTTGTATCTTGAATAAAGTACTGTCCCTACCTTGAGTATCCCTTATGCCCTGACAAGGCAGTCCCAGCTTGCAGCAGGAGTAGGGGACAGAGGTGCTCATGCTTTGTAGACCTGACCCAGTGTGGAGGGGGGGCATTGCCACCTGCCTGACAGCTTTCACCTGCAGCCTCAGCCCCCAGAGGCAGGGCCAGCTGTGATCTGTGTCACAACAGGCTGCAGAAGACCTCTGCATCTGCGTCCCAATGCCACAGAGTCAGAGTCCTGCACCTGGGGCTGTTTCTGCACATTCTTGCTATTGCCCGTGTTACCCTGAAATGTTTTTGATCATCTCTGTTCTGAAACTACTGAAAATATGACACTATAACATAACAAATGTTGATGAATATTAAGCTGAATAACATCTGGCATATTCTAAATAACTTCAGATAAAACGTTGCTATTTCCCAGTGCTGTGGAAAATTCCCTTCTTGCTAACCAGCAGTTACTGCATGTCTCTGAATACCTTAGAAAAGTACTGTTCATTTGCTTTTCAGCCATGTGAACTCCTGTGTTGAGACTTAAAAAAGTTTCTTATGTTTAATGCCTGAGGGCACAAGTGTAACCTGTTCAAATAATCATTCTTCAATTATCCTTTGAATCATCTGCCTTCTAACTCTTCTCAGATTGCATAAAATGCCCTTCTGACTACCTATAAAAAAATAGTACAACTGTTCTTTCAGTTTATTCCCCTAAACTGTAATCAAGCACTGTCTGTGCAATGAAAATGAAAAGGAATGTCTATCTGGAAAAGCATTCTTCACTTTTATTATTGGAAAATGCATTAATATTCCCTTATCAAACATATCCATTTAACAAATCATTCAATTTCCTTCCATATTCAGCTATTTTTAAAAGAAAAATGCACAGAAAGGCATTCTTTCCTGATCATAAAGACCAAGCTTAATTTGTTTCTTATTCTTGTAGTTTCACAAAACCTAAAAATAGATTATGGCAAATAACCTATTGACCTCTCTTTTGTTGAAACATAGCTAAAAAATTATAAAAATTATACTAAATCTGGTCTAAGCTGCCATTTATATTAAGGCAGTGTGGCACAGATTGTCAATGAGAATTATATTTAGGCTTAGGGTAAAAACTTTTGTGTCTCTAGGTTGAAGTCAGTTTCCATCCTGGTTACTGCAGTTAGAAAAGTGTGTGATTCATCCAGGTTTCTGGTTGTTAAGTATTGGGTACAGGCTCTCAAGCAGTTTAGAAAGTGCTTCCTTTTCTGTCTCTACTCAGAGGAAAAGAAACAGAGGGAGCACTTCAACTGCTTGACTTGGAGGCTTTTTTTTTTTCCCGGTTGCTGTGGAGGCTTTATGACGTTCCTTGAGTCGGGAAGGACGGCAGGCCAGGTGCCTTAGTCTGCCAAATGCAGGCAGCATCATTCTGCACCCACTCTGCCCACTTTCCGCTGGCATGAGGCTTACAGCAGGTTCAGGGCAGAGGAGGGTTGGCCTGAAGCAGCCACAGCTGGGTGCCTTCTTGGAGGTCCTTGCAAGGCAACAGCAATATCCAGACGTGTCTGACTGAGGTTTGCTTTTGGACACATTCTAGCCGCATCCTTCCAGGCAGGATCTGTCCAGCTGCAGGAAGTGCTGCTCTGTGGTCCAGCTGTCTAAAGTATGAAGAGAAATGGTGACCACTCATCTTCCCCAGCAGCAAAGACGGGCTCTCCAGAGCTCCATCCTGACCCTGTGTATGCTGGCACTCAGGAGCTGCTGCTGTGCTGCACCAGAGAGAGCTAAACAGTCCCTGAGGGCAAGAGGATCTCCTTCAGTGATGGCCAAGAGCCATTAAAAAGGTGTGTATCATGCCTGAGGTCTGTTTAGTTCAGGAAGAAGGGGAACATCTAATGGTTTTAGAATAATTAGATAATTACAGATAGTCACTTGGTGTCGGTTTTCCCAAAAGACTGAGATACCATGGGTTTTCTGAGATTCCCAAGTGCCTAGGATGTAGGCACTTGAAAACTCACTCCGGGACTCTAGAAGGCAGTCACATCATTCATTAATAGCAGTCTTGGTGGGCACCCAGCAGTGTTAAAAACTAGGCCTGGGATTTAGGGCAGTCAGCAGTACCCGGGGTGCAGAAGGCCTGTACACTGCGAGTTGTTACATTGGCACATGGGATGCTTGGTCAGATCAGTGCAGAAGCAAAGCACTCAGCTCCTGCTCAGTCAGAGCCTATAAATATGTTAATCAATTAATTGAAGACAAGTGTATGTTTGTGTTCAAGGCAGTATTCAACTTCATGCAGTGTTTGGCTCCATGAATTATCAGCCTTTGACTGTTCTTGCAAGTGCTGAAATCCCAAGGAAAACGTAATGTCCATTGAGACTTGCTGTTTCCCCAGGCGTACAGATAGCACACAATGTGCAAGCACTAGGATTCCCAAGCTGGTTTTTTTAGTCTTGAAACATCACGTGTACTTATTTTAGTATGTCTGTAAAAAAACCCAGAAAACAAAAACAAAAAGCCAGTCAAACAAAAAACCGGCAGTTGGGGGAAAAATAAGATTTTGGTAAAATTAAGAGTTTTTTTGAGCACTAGCATCTAGTAAAATTTAAAATCCATGATTATTCAATAGGTAAGGAACATAAAGCCATGGCAGGGGGAAAAAAAAGTCCTACTGATATGCCCTTTTAGAACAGAGCTAACATCAATAATTCTTACTCTGCGCATTAAGTTTTAATGTGTAGACAGGCACTTTGTGCATAGCAGGGTGTCTGTGGAGTCATCAGTGAGAGCTAATAAATGCCTGTCATATGAAGAATACATTACAGAGGGAGCCAAGTTAAGTGAATCATTTAGTTACCATTAGTCATTTTTCATTAATATTTTTAACTGTAGTATTATCCACTACGCATTAGGTAGGATAGAGAGGATAATGCCTGTGATGTACTTTATCCTAAAAGCAGAGATTTCTTCCAAAATTGTGTGTTGTTGGTGGAGATCAGGATGAACATTTCAGCTGTGATCTCAATGGTGTCTTTTTTGTTTATTTAAGACTACAGGAACCCAGATGGGAAAGGAAATAATTTCATCACATGGCTTGGCATTAACCAGCCCTGGCCATTTACATTAATAGCAATTGAATAGTAATAACTGTGCTGGAAACGGAAATACCTGTAAGCATGTTTAATACTGGGTATTAAAAATAGCACTGGAAAGGAATTTCCAGAATAGCAAATGCATTATTCCAATCCGGTGTGTTCCATTCTGGGATAGGCATCTGCTCCTGTGATCCTGTTCAGCTGTGACCTTTGAAGCACAACCAGACTGGGACCACTGGGAACAGAGTTGAGAGAGAGCAGGGACCTGTCCATGACCCTGCAGGTTCTGCTCTGGACTCGAGTCACTGCTGAGCAGGACTCCCTTTTCTGACACATTGTTCACTTGAGGGCTGGATGAAGCTGGGGTCCTGACAGTCAGTCATCATAGAAGAGTTACAAGAATAAATATATTGGATCCTACTTGTGCTCATAAATTTTTCCTTAGGATAATGTGCTTCTGTCACTTTACACTTTTTTCTTTTTATCTGTTTTTTTTTTTCATTACTGTCTGTTCTAAACTCAAGGATTCTGATTTCTAAATGTAATAATAGCATGGTTGGGCATACATGTGAAGATGTATCCTTCTCAAGATCCTAAGCATTTAACAGATACAGAAAGAGGTACACACTTGAGGTGTGATATAAAGGCTCATTAGCATGGATTTAAGATTACTCCCAAATTTGCATCATTCTCGACTTACATCAGTAATGTTCCACTTCTAAAACTACTCTCCAGTAGTCACAGAGGCTCCAAGGAGACAGGGAAGAAATTAAAATAAATTTTAGAAACTCTTACAAATTACTTTGCACAGCTTTTTCTCAACTGTGACAAAATTTAAAGTGAAGTTTGATGGTTCAGTATCTCTGAAAGTTAGAAAGGGATATTGTAATTGTCTTTGGAAGAATGAGATGCTGCCTTTTACAGCATCAAAAGCTTTGGTCTCTGCTTTTGATGAGTTGTGAAATGTAAGCTCCAAAACATGTAATTGTCTTGGAACTAAAATTTGCACATATTCCAACTCAGGCTAATATTATCCAGTGGGGAATGAATTTGCACTGTAGAGGGAAATACACACAATTTTTATTTGTGAAGTAAATTACTCTTGCTACTATTATCTTTGTTAAGTGTCCCAAATTATTTTCTTCTGTATGTTCCAAAAGTAATTTATTTGTACGTATGGACATGAATTTTTTATTTTCTGAAGGATGCAGAATGGTCAGATGTGGATTTAACCACAAATCAGATATGTTACAGCATCTGTTGCTGTTCCCTTGGGACAGGCACACTGGCAAGAACAGTATCCAGCCATCAGTTCCTTGCAGTAATTTTCTGTGACTGAAGTAATGCAGTCTCTGGAGGATCAGAATGTGTGTCCATGGCAAGTGGGGCTGCAGCCATGATGTTTGCTTCTATGCACCACTGAATGACTCTGAAATTTTAACACTGTATCTGGTGTAGAAACAGCCTTTGTCTTTACTGCTTGATTTTAGAGTAAGGTTCACAGGGGTCATGCAAAGAACCCCAGTCAGATACTGTTGCATGAGCACTGCGGCCCTGTGGTGGAAAGCAGTGATTAGGACATGGATATAAATCTACAGGGGAGGTAAATTTAAGAGATGTTATCAAGTAGTAGCCAATTTGCATATCAGATGAATCTCAGGAAAAGAGATTTGGACACACAAATATTCCACCTTTCTTGGCTGTGTCCATATGCTGACTATCAGCACCAATAGCTTCTTTAATGAGTAGAAATATTTCACTGTTTCACATTCTCCAGGGCTTAATTTTTGTAAGTGAACTGCTGATTCAGTTCTACCTCACAAAATAACTCAGTTTGGCAATAATTCAAGGCTAAAATTGTGAGCTGTAACTGCCTGCTCTTCATCAAACAGGCAATGACACAGAACAGTGCATCATTCCATCAAGCAATGTTTAGATTCTTCTAATTGCATTTTAGAAAGTAATGTCTCCTGGTTTTGCTTTTCTTCCTCAGTGGCTCCCAGTTCCATGGCTGTAGGCAGCCCACTGCCACGGCTCACTGTGATAGTGTTTGATCCTGGCCTCTGCAGGCGTTGAAGGGTCAGGGTTGGTTAGGAAATGCTAATGAGTTTTTCTTGTTACTGACCTTACCGATCCTTCAACCAGACTGAATCATCTGCCTGGGTCTTGATCTGCTTTCTGTGTCGTTTCCCTCATTTGGCAGCCACTCAGCACTGGAGGTTTGACTGGAGCATTGCACGAGGTCCTTCATATATCACATTCCTACTTCATCTATGTATCATTTGTACTTCTTCAGATCTTACATAGATATCTGCAGGGATTTACATAAGGTCTAGATTTTTTGACCTCAAGACTGGGATGGACCACTTTATCATCAAAGACCCATTTAAGATCTGCACATCTTAAATTTGAAAGCCAGCATTTGTCTTTGTTCAGCCCCATGTTTTGGTGGTGCTGATGGTACTAACTGTATTCATGTAGCCAAGCCCACTCTTTGCTTGCCACTGATAAGGTAAGAGGGCCACTGAATTAAATGGTGTTTGGATGGGATACTGTGGAGGTGGTGAGAGGAGCCAGTGCTTCACACATGTGCTCATTTTTGAAGCTGTGGTGCAGGACAGAGGTGAAGGTGTGCTTTCCAGGACTGCTGTAAATGCTTCAGACAGCCAGCAGCATGGAGAATTTCCAAGTGCAATTCTGACATAAAATAGCTGCTGCGCAAAAATATTACATACACAGGTCCTGTGCTCTCAGCTGATCCTGGAAAGGGCTGCTTGAGTTTCTCGTTTTGAAGCTCCATTTGGGATCTGAAAACTGGAAAAATTTTCATCTCCTCCTTTTCTCTTGCCTCCTCTCCCTGCTCCAAAATGTAATGAGAAAAAAAAAAAAAAAGGTGGCCCAAATAAAATCCACAGGGAGGATGGTGCAAGCTCTAAAATTTCCAGTTAGGTCTATTTTTGCCCTTGTTCCCAGTGTCTCAGAGGTGGAGTGCAATAGCTTGGCTCAACTCCTTGTCTTTGGTGTGCCAGTAATTATCAGAGTCTGAAATACTCTCGACAGGATTGTTTCATGGTGGAAAAGGAGAAACAGGGTGTAAGCTGGGCGTTTTTTAGCAGGACTGATTCTGACAGGCTGTAAACAGTAAAATCCTGCAGGAAGTCACATGTTGGAGTTGAGGCTGTATTTTTAATCACTTGGCATTGTGTATAAATAAGCAGGTTTGTGAAGTAGAGTGGAGCTGTATTTGCAAGAATGCTTTTCAGAACTAAGGCACATTTCAAAGGAAGAAAATTGTCATTTTTATCTTCTGTAAAAGCCTCATGGTGGTTTCATTGTTTGGGTTGACATACAGTGATCACCATTAAAAAATTGAACATTTACTACCAGTTCAAGGCTAAACCCAGAACAACACAGGATTTCCCTGAATTTGGAATATTTAATTGCCAGTTGAGACACTGTGATCTGATAAGCAGTGATCTCTGTAGATAGCCATATAAATTAATATCTAAGCTCATATGGAAAACACGTCCTTCATAGATAATCCTGTATCTTTTGATTAAAGCCTTGAAAAACACTGGCAGAATACCATTTCTTTTGCTTGGTTTTTCCTTGTTATTGCAGACATCCTAGCGAACCCAGAATGGAAGTCCTAAAAATTGCATTATGCTGTCAACCCATGTCACAGCAGTACAATAGTTGTTTTATCATTGGCAGCTGCTTCTGTAAGTAATGACTTCTAAGCGATACCCCTACATTTGAGCAGTGTGCAGTAAGTAATGTATTCTAAATCAGTTCAAAATGGAACAGAGATGAGATTCCTGCCTATTAACACGGGACTAAGAAGACAAGTCTGTTATAGCCACTGCAATCATAAATAAGGTTTATAGTTGTTTCCCCCCCAAATAGTAAGGAACCTCTGGTATTTGTGTAATAATTTTCAGTGCAGTAATTTTCAGTCTTATATAGGATAGAATTATATTTACCAGGTATTGTTCCTGCTGTCTGCTTCTTGAACTCTCTCTTTTGACCCTCTTTTGATGAGTTGACTGCTTGTGGGACACCTCTCCATTACTGCTGTTTAAAAATCCCATGCTCACATTCCCAGGTTAGGAGCCTTGGTGACATGTCACGAGCTGGTTAGGTGCATGCAACAGATAAATATTGTGATATAAAGAGGGCTCAAGTGAAAACCAACAGTGAAAGCCCTTCTACGTTCTAGCAACACAGAGCATATTTGAATGTATTCTTGAATACATCAAAGAGCTGGGCATCACCAGGGTGCTGTTCAGCTGTGAGGCTCTTCAAGCTGTATTGAGTGAAGGCTCTCAGTCAGTGTTTTAAGGGTTATTGCACCCCTCACCATAATTCCTAGGCTCTGCTGCCTTGTGTGTTGCCCTGGCTTCATGCACTGCTGGGTGCTGAGACCTTCATTCAGCCGAGTTCATAGTCAAGTGTGAGCTTCAAGAGTGAACTTGAGTAAATTGCCAAATAGAGGCTTGTATGGGGAGTGCTGCATTACTAAATTTCTGTTCTTTTTACATAAGATATGAGCTGCAGTTGCCAACTGCCAATCTGACAGTGTGGGTGAATGTTGGAGAGGCAGTGATTAGGGAAACTGAACTGTGTGGTTGTTCTTCCTCTGCTCTCTTCATTATTCATAAATTCACAGTTGGTGTCTCTGTAGTTAATAATTCTCTATGCTTCTGTACAGCCTTCAGTCAGAGGATCTCTAGTACTGTGTGAACATCAATGAATCAGCGTCCTCTCACTGCCTCCTCTGTGGGCACTTTTAATCCTGGCTCAGTGTCTTGCCCAGAGTGCAAGTGTGCTCTGTGCTGCCCTTGGAGCACTGAGCTTTAATTTTTTAAGATCATTACTCCGATGTACTAAAAGCAGCCATCTCACCTTCATAGAATCAAAGATTGGTTTCAGTTGGCAGGGACGTTGAAGATCATCTAGTTTCAACCCCCTGCCACGGGCAGGGACACCTTCCACTAGAACAGGTGTATCTGCCAACAGCACTTGTTTTTCAGGGTTGGATTTACAATACTGGAAGAAGGAGAATTACTGGTGGATTTCCCTTACTTATTACACTGAAGGACATAATGTCAGGTTTGTGACTTAGAATCATACAGTAGTTTGGGTTGGAAGAGACTTTTAAAAGCCATTTAGTCCAGCCTCCCAGCCATGGGCAGGGACATCTTCAACTAGGTCAGGTTGCTCAGAACCCAATACAACCTGGCCTTGAACACTTCCAGAGATGAGGCCTCTACAGCCTCTCTGGGCAGCCTGTTCCACTGTTTCACCACCCTCACGTTAAAAAAAATTCTTAGTCTAAATCTACCCTCTTTCAGTTTAAACCATTCTCCCCTTGCCATATCCCTCCATGCCCTTATCAAAAGTCCCTCTCCAGCACTAGGACACTAGCTTTTGGAATTAAGGCATTTTAGATCTAATTTCCACTTGAATAGATGTTGATTACTTGTATGAAATTATACCACAGTGACCAAAGAGGCTACAGGCATATTGCCTGATAGCTGAGAAGTGAGTGAGTGTGAGAGAGACAGTACCACCAATTGTCCCATATACTTCTCACTGCCCTTTGGGGTAAAATGGCACTTCATTTTTCTGACTGTTTTGATTTTCTTTGTATGTGGTCAGAATTGTTCCAGTTCTGTGCTGGGGAAATAAAATATCTTGTTTGGTTGAAAATGTCACATTTTGCACTGGGCAATAATTTGCATATTTCTGCAGATGTGTTTCAACAGCTCTGGATGTTTGCTATTAATGTAGTGTTATAAATAAAGTAAGGGGTGTTTGTAGCACATAGAGAAGAAAGATTTTGATCTAAGAGACTGAAATAAATGGAGTCTTACTTAAGAGAGAATGAAAAAATTAGGCCAACAGAGTATCCTTAAATTCATGGAAACCTTCATCCGAATTTGCCTCTGGTCTCCTGATTTGATCAGTATGCTAGCAACCTTCCCAATGAAGTTATGTCTTATCTAATAAGCTTTCTAGGCTTATTAGGCAATGCCTAAGTTTTAAGATTTGCAGCTAAGAAGGAGAAAGCTCAAACCATTGGAAATCTCTCCAACTAAGTGGGTAAGTTTCTGTAGCACTGAACAGACTCAGAGTTAGCAGGATGTGAAGTGGTCACAGTATTAAACACTGAAAAGTGTAGTGTGCAAATGAGGAGTATTGTTTAGAGAGGAGCTACAGGAACGTTTTTGGCAGTATAAAGGTTTGATTTTCAACTTCATCTTTAGAGGACTTTCACTTCTCCCTCACATTTGATTTTCTTCATCAGCCTTTGCACAGTGCCCTTTAGTGGGATAGTTTCAATACTGCTCTGGCACGAACCTACGCATGCTTTCATCAAGTTTTCCGTTTCTGATGGCATGTTCATTGAAATCTATCCCCATTTGCCTGATCATGATCGCATTCAGTTCACAAGGTGATGTGTTGCATGATTCATTAAATGCCTGATACACGCTAGGCCTTTTCAAGATTGACAAAATAGGCATGGTGAAAATGTCAGTAATCTTCCCCAGAAATGCCAGTCATTTTCTTATCAGCACGCTTCTGTACAGCTATTGTGTTTCAGCTTTTTCACTTTCTTCCTACTCAGCTTTCATAATATGTAAAAAGTTGCAGTGGTAGCTACAGGTAAGTCTGCTGTTTCCACCCTAGAAATTAGAGTGTCACAGAATGTTCTGTCTCTCCTCTGCCTCTTCTTCCCTCTTTCCTCTGTCAGTGCAGCAGAGCACTTGATGCTACTGCGTCAACAGGGTTTTGTGTACAAAGAGGTGGAAGAATGAGGCTGTTGAGGTCAAAATCTCTTTTGCAGTGATACGTGCTAAATTTGCCAAGGAGCTCAGCTGGTACCCTCTGCCTCAAAACTGCAGTGTTTACCAGCAGGAATCAACTCATGGAGCAGTTTCAGTGCAGAAGGCACAAGTGCAGAAGCTGCACATCATGCTTTGCTGTCTCCTAAGCAGCTACTTGTGTAAAAGGAGCATTCATTTTTAAGTGTAACAGCTGAAGCAAAATATATTTGTAACCTATACAGTGTTCTGAAGGAAACAACAATAACATTTAATGCCAAACCTTAATGTAAATTGTACTAGTTCACTGGAGTCCTCCTTTCAAATCATCAGCTTTACATAAATCTTTTACTAAGAGAAACATGCAGGTGGAATTACATGGTAGTAGAAGCTCCAAAGGTTTTGATTTTTACAGCAAAAGCAGACAGTGCCTGGAGGAATATAATTCTTCCCATTGTACATACACATTGTTTCTCTTTAGAACACTGATTTTTTATTTTAATGGAAACAAAGCTAGTCCTCCTTTGCATGGGCTCTGTAGGCTTCTTAAAGTCAGTGGACACATTTCTGGGAAAGCACAATTGGACCTCTTGTGTTTTCTGCTTCTGTAGAAATTAGACTAATGTGGATTTGTCCAGAGGCAAGTATTAAAGGCACCAATTTTTCCAGAAATAGGACATTAAATATAGACTGTGTTAGTGACGCTTGCAAGGTTTGTGTTGTATTATCTGTCATCAGCATAGGGCAGCCTGGATATTTAAGGAGGTGGAAACCTAGGACTACAAAGTAAATTTCTTGCTACTGTGTTTCTGTCCTGTTCACCTTATCAATACCTCCAGCAGTTTAAATAGCAAAAAAGGGAGACCTGTCTGCCAGGCTGGGGTAGCACAGGCACTCCTTCCATGATCACCTTTGGCATAATGTACAGTCTGCCATATTTTCCTGCTCTCTTCAGGTTGATGAGGGAAAAAAGCCTGCTAGGAAAGGATAAAAAAGTATTTTTTGAGACTGGATTTATCTGAAGCATGGTAATGTTTTCAGTTATTAGCCCAGGCGTAGCTCTGAAGCAGGCAGATTGCATGGAGAGGATGTTGGAGCTGAAGGCTTCTCACTCAGGCTGTAGCTGAAGACAGTGAGGCTGCACCTGGTTGAAGATGGGCAGAGTAGGTTGATATTGTTCAGGCTTGAAGTGTCAGGGGAAAAAAAGACAGCTTGAGCAAGAAAAAAACCCATCTTCTTATGCAAGGCTCAGTGTAGCAGCTCATTATGGCTGGAGTGCTTTACCTGCCTCAGCCATGGTCTCTGGGTTGCTCCAGGGGACTCCTGCTTCCCCATTTGTCAGGATTATGGATATGCTGTTTGGAAACACCATTACTGAATGTACTTCCCCTTTGGCTTATTAGGAGCTGCAAGAGCTCTTCCAAATGTACTCTCCACATAGTCTCTAATTTGTTTGGTCTTTGTGCTGTCCAGATAGCATACTACATGGTTACATTTGCCAAATTCTTATAAAAATGATAAAAAGTACTGGTATTGTGTTGGGAATTTTTTTTTTTCTGTTGGTGTCTTAATCTATTTTTTAAAAATCATCCTTTTAAGTCAGGGTCCCACTTTGTGGGGTTTCACTTAGTCTACCTCTTAATAAAGCTTAGATTAACATACAGATCTCTAGACAACATTTAGCCTGTATAATGTCACTGTTCTCTTTTGCCTCATCCTATTTCAATTTCTACTCTCTATCAGCAGCAATCTTCATCTCCTCTACACCTGAAGAGAAAATAGAGAAAATTAGACCTCCCAGCCTAGCCTGTATGCATTAACCCTTTAGCACAATCAATCTGTGTAAAATAAAGGAAGTGATATTAGGCAAACATTGAGAGCTCATTCAGATGGATGATAGAAGTATTAAGAACAAAAGGTCACCTACTTAGCCAATTACATAGACATGACAGTCCTGAATGCTTCTCCACATGACACTTGATACAGAATTTGACCTCTGCTTTTGTTAATATTTGCCCATCTTCTGCTGCTTCTGAGAAGATAAGTTCTTTCTTCTAGTTCTGAAATTGAAGAGCATTATCTGTCCACCAAATTATAATAGTTATTATTATTGCTAATATTATGCATTTACAATAGGGCTTAAAAGGTGCAAATTGGGTAAAAACTGTGCTTAGTCAAGAAAAGCTGTGTTGCTCTAATGGATCAGTGGTAAAACTCTAGTAGACTGAGACAAGTGGTCTTGGAGGCAGTTTTGATATTTCAACTTTAACTGTTTCTCCAAACTTTATATTTGCATGAAATATTTAATGCAAGTCCACGTGATGTTTGGTTTCAAATGACAGCTGTTTCTTTTTAATTTGCACAAAGATATTGCAAAACCCAGAGGAATTTCTATAATGAGGTTTTAAAATCCCTCCTCTTTTCCCTCCTGGATCTCCCAGTGAGGATAACAGTTATTGCCTCTTAGTGTTACTGTGCAAGAAAACCAGATGATAGCTGAGCTGTAGAAAATTTATGATGTATTCTAAAACATGGACTTGAAGAAGAGGTTGTTCTTAGGTTTCCAGTCATGCATTTAAACATTTGTTTAGGAGCCTCCAAAGCTGAGGTTTGCACTCATTCCCTGGCTGCTGGCACCCTCCTGGGCAGGGGAGTGGCAGCAGCCCCTGGGGCCTGGCAGCCATTGGGATTCCATTTAGGGACTTAAGTGGGACCAAAATGTGGAAGGCTTGGGCTTGCCCCGTGTCTTTGTTAAACTACACGTGTATTACAGGAGTTAGTAAAACTAACGTGGCCTCTTGTGTGATCTCACCTCATAAGTAGGTGAGGCAGATGAGAGGTTCCCATCCCGGTTTTACAGGTGGGGAAATGAAGTGTAGAGAGATGACATGGCTTGGTGGAGATCACAGGGGAAGCCAAGGAGAGAATAACAATTGAATCAAGGTCTCAGGAAGGCTGTTCTTCGCCTTTAATTAATCTGTCAGAAACATGCCGTAGTTTCTTATACAGTGTATCAGTAATTACAAAAGCATACACAGCAGCCTGTGTTTGGAGGGTTGCCCAGACAGGAAAACAAAACTGTTTGTTGATCAAGTAATGGGATTTGTATGAAGGCATAGTAAATGAAATTTATTTGAAGGTAGCTTAGTAGATACGTGGTGCGGAAAGGCAAGGTGTACTCCGTGCAGTGAGAAAATGCAGTAGTTATCTTCCTATTAAATTACAGTGTGAATATCCCTACTAACATCTTAACAAATCTGTTAATGGTTTTCTGTGTCTGGAAACATAATTAGAGTTGCTGGCAACAAATGCCACATCTGGCAGTGGAGAAGAATGTAGCACCTCTTGTTGCTGTGTTGAGGCAGAAGCAGAGCTGTGTGCCTGTGGCTTTGCTGTGCAGAGATGTAGGTGGTGTCTGTCCCCAGGGCCATGCTCATCTCACCCTTTTGAGGCAAAAAAAAAATAAAATTAAAAAGTAAAGAACAGTTGTGGAACCTGTAGCTTCTGGTAAGGAGACTGGTAAAAACTTGGACCAACACGTGTTCTTCTCAATGTAATAGGTATCTGAATAGAGTCTCTTTCTGTTAACCCTCCAGAGGGGACTGCCTGACTGCAGCTCTTAATTGGCAGCATTATTTGGCATTCTGAATTTTGTAAAGATCATCCCTTAGAAGCTGAGAGAGACCAGCTGATGGCTTTTTGATGTGTCTGTATGGCAAACATAATAATGGTTTTGGTAGATTCAATAGCTGTCTTAATATTTTACGTATTACTCATGATGGCTGAAGCTGTGATGGAAGTGGCAGACCTGTCCAGCTGATGTGAAGGACACACTGAGGTGTGGTCAGTGGGAGCTAGCCTTTCTTTAACCTGTCTCTTGCCATGTCCTCAGTAAATCCGGCCACAAGGACTACACCAGAGTAACAAGGCTGAGCTCAGTACCCACCAGGGCTGGCCTTCACTTTTCCATCTTTCAGTGGAGCTCTGTTGTAGCTCTGTTCAGTGAAATCTGGAGAAACAGTCCTGCTGGATTTCTATGCAGAGATGAGCCCTTTCCTAGCTCCAGGTAGATGTTGACTTTGGTGCAATTGTCTGAGGATTTTTAATTGCAATTTCCTGAGAGTTCTCTGAAAGCCATTTTCCCGTCCAGTGTCATTTCCATACATGACAGCATCCTTCTCTGAAGGAACACCCCAAATTACTAGGAGAGTTGGCTCATCTGTTACTTTCCTGAAGAATAATCTTTAATTCATGATCTGTTCACTGTGGGCTGGGTGCTACTTAGCTGTGGATTTGAGAGGGAGTTGGGCTTCTTTAAAGCCTTCAGTATTAAGCCCATTGGGTTTAGCTGGATGTTTCTTGGAACATAAAAGCTTGGGAGACTGATAAGGCACATGAGTTCTGTTATTAATCTATTATTTCTTTTAAGACATACTTTTGTATGTGATGCAGTTGTTAAAGAATAAAGAGACAAGCTACAAGCTGGCCCACACCTCTCTAGAGATTGCTGGAACTCTGCAAAATCAGATACTTAAAGGATTATATGTTATAGTTAATATGCAGCTGATTATAAGAAACAAGGCTTGATTTAAAACCCCATTAATGTCAATAGAAATAGTTCTTGATAACTTCAGGAGTGGGCTTTAGATCCTAATGTAAGACAGTGCATGTATTTGAAGTAACCAGACTGGATAGTCCTACACATGGATTGTCTGCTGCTGACAGTGAAAGTGCTGGGGGTTCACTTGGAGAATATCTCAGTTATTTGGGAGAATGATGGATGCAAGCTGAAGGTCTGGAGGTGAAATTTTATTTTTTCTGAAAGCTCTCGAAGTATTCAAAAATCTCTCTCTAGTTTGTTCTGCCTAACTACCTGGACTGTTTGTTTTTCAGAAAATAATGTTGGGAAATGAACATACAGATGTATTGTTTTGATGTGTTTTTTTCCTTCCCAGACCTAGGCAAACTTATTATTGATAATATATTCCTGCATCTTAGGAGACTACACTGTGGTAGGCATACGAGAACTGTTCATGTTGTTAAGCCCCCATGAAAAATGACAAATTGGATTTTAAAAATTCAGTTTTTCCAAATGCTTACATTGTTGAAATATTCTTTAAAAACCCCCGTAACTGTTCTAGTGTGTCATAGTGGGGAATCTCCTAAGTGAACAAAAATGAATTTTGTGTGAATCTCACTAAAAATATTTTAATTGTTTTCCTTCCTACTTTGACATCTGAGTAGAGCTCTGCAAGAGGTAAAAACAACTCTCATGGTCTCGTTCTCTGTGGGATACCTCAGGAGGCCAAGGGAAAAGACAAGGGTGTCTGCAAATGAGCTAAGTTGGAGCCTGTGCCCTGTAACCGTATCTCCTGTGTCTGGCTTGTGTGACTGCAGGGTGAATACCTGCATACAAAGCAGCTGGGAAGTTCAGACCTCAGTCCTAAGCCTAGATTTGGCTTCATTAAGTGATTCTCCTTCTATTGTATCTATTGTTTGTACCTAAAGTACACTGGGACCCACCAGAGTCAAAGTTAGGGGTTTTATGATAATTGCAAGACCACCCCACACCATACATGACAGCACTGAAATGAGTGGCTGCTTGTTCATCCCACAGCCTAAAGGAGAAAACAAAGTCTCCTGGATGAAACCCCAAATCCCTCTTCAACCTGCACAGCCTAACAGGAGTGGAAAAATATCCTTTTTTATTATGTCTGTGCTGAAATGTGCTGCTAAAACCAATTTCCCCAGAACCAGCACAGTTTAATGGTGATTTATGCACTGAAGCCGGTCTGGCATTTAGATCCCTACTTGGTTTTTTATTACACTGTTATCACTCAAGCCACCTCTACATTCAGAGAAAAATGGCTTTCTGACTGAAAATAAATTTTTGAAAAGGTATTTCAATTTTCATCAGTAATGTTTGGGGTTTTGTTAAAAACAAAGAGCCAACTAAAAATCCTCAGCCCAACACACCAGTCAGACAGTGAACGACAGAGCTGCAAGTTTGTAAGCCTTTGTGTTTTCAGCCGTGGAAGGGAAGATATATACACCAAGTAAAGCACAGCACCATGATCTGTGCAGCAGCTTCACATTTGGGTGATGGTAATAGTCAATCACAGAGCTGGTCAATTTATTCTGCCTGATAGCAGAGAGTGTATTGTAGATATACCCATGACTGAGATCATTCAGAACAGCTATAATATATGTGGGGAAGAGAAAACTATATTCTGACAAAACAAATTTCAACAGGATATGTCAGGCACCTTCTAAAGTGGGTTGCTGGGTGTCCAAATCACTCATGCAAAGCCTTGAAAGTTGCCCCTTTGACGCGTGAGAAGGGGTCTGTTAAAAAAAATTGAAAATACTGTGAGGGTAGTTTGTAATTAAGCTGCTGGATGCTGTGGAAATTAGTAGCATTAGTCCATTCAGGTCCTGCTGTCCTTGGAAATTTTCAGTCACCCAGTGCACGATGAAGTGCAGCTCTGGTGTGGATGTGTTAACACAGAGAGCTGGGCATAATAGCAGGCATTTTATCCCCATCATGCATTCAGCAGCACGCTGTAAAAATTATCACAGGGGTTTGTCAGCAGGATGTAAGCATTTGCTAGTCATCTGTCCTTTGAGATTTCTGCCTGGCCCTCTCTGACGTATCTTCTCACTTTCCAGTATCAATACAACAAGTATTTGAATATTTCCATATAATTTGTTCCAGAGGGATGCAAGAGAGTGACAAGAGACTGACATTTCAGTTTTACTCAGAACTGGGTTCCCCCACCGGCCCCTCCTCCCACCCCGTCTCCATTAGTAAATTGAAAAACACGATCAGCTGGGGGGAATGTTTGATATGAAACAGTAGTGAAGATGCCATTACAGCATTTTTCTTCTTCAGAGCTCTGCCCACCAGGGCCCATAATCCCAGCACACCAGCACAGAGGGATGCTGGCTTCTTTGCTTTGCTGTCTTATGTCAACGACTTTTTAAAGGATTTTTTTCAGCACCTGGTTCACAACACACTGCAGAAAAATAGAGCTGGGATCCAGGTGTATCACGAAACACCAGCTGAAGATGAGTCCCTGTTTTTTCCTACTGAGAGGGGTCTAACATCAGTGAGGCAAGGCACAGCTCCCAGCACAGACAGCGTATTGTGCACTCTCAGGGAATGAACTCCGTAATCAGGGAGTCTGTCTCCATCTCCTGCTGCAATCAGCAGTGTTTTAAAGGCTCCATTCAGCACTCCAGCACTGGCTTCCTTGCTGCAGCTCACAGCACATGCTGGGCTCCTTGGGACAGCAATGGCTGGTGGTAATCAAAGAGCTGATAAGGAAGTATCTTGTGAAAGTCCTTAGTGATGTGCTGATGGAGGAGAGCTATACCTGGCATTCTTAAATAAAGAGGAGTTTTTTGTTACACAGGACCTCTCAGGGAGAGGAGGAACAGGAGTGTTTGGGATCGGATGCTCTCTTGACTTGGTATTGTTTGCTCAAGTTTGGAAACTTGGCAGCCTCGGGCTTTCATTAAATTTTGATTTTTGTGTATTTAGACCAGCCTACAGGAAGAGGTAGAGTAGTTTTGGGTCTACCAAAGCAGTTTTGGTAGAGAGTTTTCATGCTGTTTATTAACTGTAAATTTTAATGTGTGCTTTATGTTTTTTTGTAAGGTGGGAAAACTTAGTGGCTCTTCTTTGCCTCTAAATCTTTTGCTTTCCACAACTTTTCAGGTTTTTCGCATCGAAGTGGTTTTTGTCTGAAAGAGCACGTACCTCAACATTGCAAATGGGCAGAGGGCTCAAACTCACCCTGCTGTTTTGTGGAGCAGATAAACATTTTAGGTTAGACTCGGAATCATACAATGGCCAGGGTTGGAAGGGACGTTCAAGACCATCTAGTTCCACCCCCTGGCCTGGACAGGGACTGCTACAGTGATGCTTGACTGACTGGCCTTTGAGTCAGTCCTCATGTGGACGGAAGCCTTTGGGACTGAGCAGCTTGTAAGCCACAAGCAACTTAGCAGTTGCTCTGCTCAAGTGCTCTAATTTTAAATATATACGCTTCCATTATCTCTCAGTACCATTTGTCACCTTGCAAAGCATCCATCTTTCAATACTTTCATAGTTTCAGAGTGCCTGGTTCTTGATCACCTGTTGCATACCTTAACAACCAATGAATTCCCATCTTGCTGTGCCTTGTCTTCTGGAAAGCAGTCACCTTGCCAGGCAAGCTTTGCAAGCAAAAAGTGGCAGATAGAGAAGAACTTGAGTGAGGTCACTCAGCTTTGCCTTCTCATTCATTCTTCTGGTTCCCTCACACTTTAATAATCACAAGTGGTAACCTATTTTTGTTGAGCCCAATTATAGTGAGATTTTTTTTTAGAAATCCCTGCAGCTGGATGTTTATATTGGCACAAAGGTATGCTTAATGCATATTTTACAGACCAAAGAGCTAATTTTGGGAATCTGCTAGCAGCATTTGAATGCCCCATTATAATGCCAGGATTTGTAAATTGAGGCTTTGAAAAGGTTTGGCTTAAACACTGAGGGAATGAGATGGTCTTTAGACCTGGCTGCAAATTTAGCATCTAATACAAAGTCAGTGGAAAATCAATTCGTCTTTCCATTTGCCTTAATGGACTTTTGGATCAAACCCATGTTCTTAAAAGCATTTGAGTTCATGAATAGTGTCAGGTTTTTAGACAGGTTTTTAATTTGCAAGCCTGAGTAGTTGCTGGTGGAACCCCAGGTATGCAGACATCTGCAGATAGGGCCTTCTGCTTCTGAGTGACTGTACCAGAGCCTGTGTGTGCTTGTGTCCAGAAAAAAAAGGAAGCCTTGTTCAGCCTGGTCTAAAACTTCAATGTTGGTTTGGTTTTTTTTAAGTAGTTTATTAGAGAATTTATACTTCAGAAATATTAGTGTAAAAAGACAGTCAACTGACATCCTTCCTTAAGGAATGCTGGAAGTTTGGGAAAAAAGGGCTTGCTCTGAGCCAACTACTGCAAGCACGTGCCTGCCTTCACCCAAAGGCCACAATGGCTGAAAGAGTATGAGCAAAGCCCTGTAGAAGACAACAGTGAGTTTCTCTGTGTTAAAA
>VYZP01015258.1:0-17289 GCA_013400635.1 Hypocryptadius cinnamomeus | reverse complement strand
AAATCAACAGAAGCACTACTAATCTGCATCATTATGCTATGGATCCTTCAAATGCAAATGGTTTATTACTTTGCCTATACAATAAATTCACTGCAAAAACAACTCTTCACATTCCTTATGCTTTTAACCTTGCCCTTGACTGCTGAAAATGTTCTTTATTTAATGCTTCAATGTTCCTACTGCTTGGCAAGCTTTTGGTTCAGCACATAAGGGGAATTTGATTGAGAGGCTGTGCTACATTTAGGATCAAATCCTCAGGGGCCAATTCACTAAGGGTGCAGCACAGATCAGTGAAGGAACTGCTAAGGTTGGTGGAAGCTGAGGTTGGTTCTAACAAAAAGCAGTTGCCTTTTTAGTCAGTTGAAGGCTCCTGCCAATGTAGAAATTGGTAGGAGCCTTCTCCAGCAGGTGCCTTGTTGATCTTGCCCTCCAGTTGTGTGAAACCCTCTATAAGTGTGGTGGTGCCACCAGGACATGTGTGAAGCCTCACAGAGCTGGGATCTGCCATAAGGTGTGGGAGGGCAGCTTTGCATGCTGCATCTTGCACCTCCTATACATGGATCAAGGCTAAGACAAGATAACATGGTTCTGCAAAATGTCATGAAAATTTTAGTGTCCTCCATGGTGCATGTGTGCGTGCCCAGGGCATAAGCATCTGCCATGAAATACCGTGTGAAGGTTCTTCTGGAGTCTTAAATGTGAGATTGGTTGTTTTAAGTCCAGTCTGATTGCTCCTGGGTGCTTGATGGTGTTGTCTTTTCTCCTTTTCTCCCCCTCATTTGTATGACATGTCAGAAATCAGGAATAATGAAACAGAGAAGATAGAGATAGTTGCATGAAGGCTGTTTGAAGCTTCTTTCGTGACTTTTATATTTCCTTTCGTTGCATTTGATGGTTTGCCTTGAGGCAGGAAAGGGAGGTAGGAAATTTGCATGAAGATGGAATTACTTCTACACTTTCCTCTTTGAATTTACATGGGCTACCCAGTTTTTTACTGAGGCCTAAGGAGTAATTTCATCAAGGTCCACTTAGGCAAGAGACAGCACATGAGATCAGCCTTCCTGACCTTACATGTGGCTTCAGTGCTGCCCTAGGCAAGAAGAAACCACCCATGCTTCCCTGCATGAATGCAGGAGGAACTGTTTGTCTGGGACTTGGATGAGATTCTGGCAAAATGAGCCAGCAGTCTGGCTGCTGAGGGGGGTCTACCCTATGTGTAGCCTTTGGATAGAGCAGGGGAAGCCTGAGGAGGTCCTGGGAGTCCTCTCAGTCTTGCTATGATGAAATATTACCTTGGCCCCCCTCCTGGAGTGCTTACATGCTTTTCCAAATTTGAGCTATAAGCAAATAATGAACCTATGTAACAGGCATACTTCTCATCCTTAATCATTCTTGTGTATAAAGAGCTTTGGTATTATTTGGATGGAAAGTTCCAGCTGTAAGGAGCAATCCTTGCTCTTATCAACAGAGTGTTTGCAAATCCTGTCAAACTTTTAATTCAGGGTAGTTTAAAACTACCTTGTTGTCCTTATTTGAAATCCAGAGAATCTAAGCACTTTTGAAAATGCCTTGCTGGACACAGAAATCCTTACAAATTTCCAACTGGCTGCCCAAGTGTGTACAAAAAGCTAGCAGTAGAATAAGGAATTTTACCCTTCCCCCCCCATCCCATATTAGGTCCAGAGAGCTGCTTTAGCCTTTCTGTAACTGTACAGTCATGGGGAGGAAAAAGCAAGCCCTCTGTAAACTGCTGTTTTAAGGGCAACTTGTAACCTTATTACTCAGTTGCTTCTTTTCAAGTTAGCAAAAATCCAACTTTGTGTATAAGCAAGGTTCTCAGGGAAAGGTGCTCAAGGGTGCTCCATGGCCAAATTATCTTGAAATTCTGTAGAAATTGGGTGCTTGAACTCCTTCCGTTTCTTCTGAAAATCTCAGCCTTAGTCCGTCTATTGCGGTGGGGTTTTCTGCAGTCTGGTGAAAAATTACTCCCTTTCAGAGCTAAGTAAATGGTAATGATTTAAAACCCATCTTTTACATGTGTTTGGGGGTAAGGGGTGTTTGTTTATTTATTATAGAATACACTAGCTGGTTGTCTGGCTTCCACTGCCATGGAGAAATGCAATGAGAGACCCTGTTCAAAACCAGCTTTAGCTGCGGGGAGCAGCCTGCACAGGGAAGCCTGCCCAGATTACCCTTCTGTGCTCCTTTTTTTTCTTTGGCATACCTCTTTGATGAAATTTTGGACAATTACACACATTTTTGGTCTGATTTTATGGTTTTCTTTAGAGCAGAGATTGAGAAACCTCACCATGAGTGAATATGGAGGACAAATGTGGGTATTAAAGAGCCACTTCATCGTTCGTTTTGTCTTGTCCCTGAGCTAAACTGTATCTGAATAATTTGAGGAGAAAAAGCCTTGAATGATCAGCATCAGTGTTAAGTTCGCTTGATTTTGCACATTTCACTTTGCAGCCCTCCTTACTTGCTGTGAAGGCTTTCTGTGGCCACCCTGCCACAGAGCATGCAACTAACTTGCACACCTTTATACAGATTTTTTTTTGAAAAGCATGTCTTGATTAAGGGTTCCCCTTTAGTTAAGAGCTATTTAATCTTCCACAAAGCTTTGGTTTTCACTGCTAACAATTAAGACAGTGAGTTAAAAAACACTTCTGGAACAGGTTTTGGCATGACAGAGATGTTATGTCTCTGCTGTCTGCAGAGAGAAGGGGAGCAGATCCTGCTAGGCACAGCACCACTTGTGGACCATTAGGATCCTGCCTGTTGCCATTAAAGCACCACGGCCCCAGCCCCATGGGACTAGCACGGTTTACAGCAGCCTTTGCATCCTGCTGTGCTCAGATTAGTTGACTACTGACCAAGCATATGTCAGCCTTCCCAGGCTGAATTGCTGAGAGCACCTGTAGGGCAAGGAGAGAAAATCAGGGAACAGTTTGTCTGAACAGATTAATTCAGACTTGTCATGCCTCGTTTGTGCAGTGCGGTGCCCAGCTGTGCCAGCTCAGTGCCTTAGGGACACAGGGTGGCTCAGGTGGCAGTGTGATGTGCTGCTGAATCCCAGCCTTCAGAACAGGCCCAAAGCTCAGACCAGTGTTCCCAAAACTCCTCATCTTGCCACCCACGTAGTCCTGCATGCAAGAACAATGTGCCCCTGCAGTTCTGAGGTGGACTTGGTACAGGGCATTTCATTCATGTTGAGTGCACCGTAAGTAAACTCCATAAGGCTCCTTCCTTCACTGTTGCTAGACTTTTTTTTCCTTCCTGAAATTCCAAGTAACTCATTGCCACGTTTTTCTTACTTGCAGCAAAAATCAGTTGGCATCCTCTTTGGGTAGAGAAAGCAGCTCTGAGGTCAGAGAAGCCCAAGGCTTGGAGGCTGGCCTGCCTCCCTTTGCCCTCTGGCCTCCAAAGAGGGAACATTTACTCTTTTGAAATTCCCACCAAAGGCTCTTTGCTTCTACTTCCTTTTTAATCATTTATTTACAGAAATTGTCTTTTCAGAAAAATCTGCAGGATGTGCCCTGAGCGCACCTATGTATTTTTAAAGAGCTTTTAGCTGATTCCTCTGGTGTGAAAGATGAGATTGATAAGGGGAATAAAGACCTGTTAAAACAGAAGTAAGAGGTCATTCATTACCCTGTACCACCTCATATTGCTTGGTTTCCAGCTATTAAGAATACATGAGATACTGGGCTGTTGGAAGTGGACACACAATCCTTACTTTTATCCTAAGGTAGACTCTAGCCCATGTAATTTAACGGTGTCCTAAAAGTCCAGCTTATATTTTACAGGCTCATGCTTTGAAGTGTGATACTGTTAGCACTCAGGGTATGGCAGGCATTAAATTTCAGTGCTTGTTAAATTACGAATAATTGTCTCCACTCTGCTCAGTTTTGTGTAAGGAAAGAGCCAAGCGAGATTTTCACATTAACCATCTGAGCTCAGTTGTGCCGTACCTGTCAAGAAGTGGAACATGCTCAAGTTTGCCATTGCATTTCCATCGCTTTCTTGGATTTGTAGGTATTTATTCCTGGCTAAGGAAGTTTGAGGATTTCAGGGTAACCTGTTGGAAATGTGTGGGAATGTCTCTCAATAAGCAATCTGTGACTGCTTTGGCTTAAGGCAAAATTTAGCATCCAGGCGAGCCTGTAGAGGAATAAAGACATGCTTTCTTTCCTCCTGCAGTGCACGGAGCCGGGGCTGGGAGGTGAGCGTGGAACAACACCGACAGTGTTCCCGGACACCCGGCTGCCTCCCCTGCTGTAGTTTTCCACAGTGGCAGAGGGAGTCAAGCAATCTGCAGAGGCAAGGCAAGCCTTTAAAGGAAAATTATGTGCACAGAGAAAAAGAAAATAACGCAGGGTAGTGACTCCCAAGCCATCATCCTTGCTGCTGTGTGCGTTCAGTCAGTCTCCAGGCAACCAGCAACGTAATAAGGACACAATGAGTCAAACTCAAACAGTGCTGTTTATGCACCTTCATGTCGAGGTTTTGTGTATATTCAGTGTCTACGAGCCCAATTTTACCTTCCTTATCCGTGCTAATTTATTAAATGTGAGGAGCTGGCAGGCAGCTGGCCCCCCTGCATGCTTGGTGCAGCCTCCTCAGCCAGATCTCCAGCTGGAGTGGCTCGGTGCAGGCCATCAAGCCCACTTCTGCCAGGCTTCCTTGCAGCCATCTTCAAAGCCTACAGCTTATTTTCCAAGGACTCCTTTAGTTTTGCAGCTTCTCTAAAGCTTTGTGCTGAGTCTGTTAGTCCTCCTGCTGCAGATTTGCAGCTTGCCTGGGTTTTGAAAGGTGGAGGTGCATGGAGATGGGTAATGACTTCTCTGGGAAAAGAAGCCCCTGAATTTCTGAGCACAGAGGGAGTATAGATAAGAGATGCACAGTGTGTTTGGATTTATTGGCCCTGTCTTGGCGGTGACATTGGCAGTACCTGTGTTTGGCACAGGTTATGGCTTTGCTGAATGCCTGGTCTTGGTGCCAGCACTGCTGCAGACAGCACAGCTTGGTGTTCGGACACAGGAAAGCACACTGGGGTAGTTTCATCTATTTTAGGTGCGTCATTGGAACCGGCTCAACACAGATATAATAAAAGCACACTTTGTAGCAGAGAGGAAACTACTGAAAGAGAATACTGTTGCAAAAAAAGCATGAAGGAAATTTCCACTGATCCCAGAAACCCAACTAGGTACAGCCTCCAGACCAAACCTCCTTCAGTCTCCAGTGCTGTTCTTTCAGATGAAATCAATATTTATGATTTTTTTTTTTTTTTTCAGTTAGCACACTTTGGAGGTGATTGATAAATGTAAGAAATCATAAATGCATTACTTTGGGCCAGAAAAATGTTTAACAGGCACATCTGGAAGTGCTCAAGGCGGGGTTGGATGGGGCTTTGAACAACTTCGTCTCCTGTAAGGTGTCTCTGTCCATGGCAGGGGGTTTGGAACTAGATGGTCTTTCAAGGTCCCTTCCAGCCCATGATCTGCATTCTGTGGTTCCATGACAGCCCTGACCTGGGGTCCATCAGGGAGGCTCCCAGATGGGGCTCTCCACGTCTCCTCAGGTCTGGCTGCTGGTGCAGCCCCCTCTAACTCTTGTAGCCTTAGTGCAGAGACCTAGGGAAGGGTGTGCCCCCTTAAAGGTGGGATGTCACACCTGATCCCATCAAAAAAGCTCCAGCAAAAAAGAGCAGGGGAAAAGAAAAAAGTGTCAAAGCATTTATTGTTTGGTTCGATGCATTAACCCTTTTGGATTGGCAGTAGTTGTGGTGGGCAAGTAACAAAACCCAACCCAAACCAACAGCGCTGTGGGACTGGTAATTTTTAATAAAGACATTAATCCAAGCACTTGGATCCCCTGCAGAATTTTTACTGTCATAAAAAGCTCCTCTTCACAACAAATGTTTGCCCTCACTCAGTGAGTGGAACACAGAAGCCCAGGGAGAGCCCTGCCACAGCAGCGTGAGCCAGGCCCACTTCATGGCACACTTCCAAAAGCTTCCTGGTGGAAAAACTGTGTGTAGTCACAGGCTCACATCCCCCTGAGAGGGGAGATGGGAATACTTGGACAAAACCTCAGGATTTTGGCATGGGTGAAACCCAAGCCTGGTGTCTCTGTGGGACACATCAGTGTTGCTGTGTGGCTTTTAGTGGAAATTAATGGTCAGATTTTTACAGTAAATGCAGTGCTAGACTGTCCCAGCAATTAGAGCACATCACCCTTTCTGAAGAGGAATGCCCCTTTCTCGTCAGGAGTTTGAGCCGCAATCTTGATTAAGGCGATCTCTAGGTCTGTTCATGATTGTGTTTTCACCCATCTGGCTCATATTTGTAGTTTTCTTTTCTTCAATGATGCAAATCTTTTTTCTCTCGTCTTGGGTGGCAGTAAAAAAAAAAGGCTTTTCTGGAAAATAAAAAAGCCTTTTGAGGAAAACAACAAAAAAGAAGTTTATTTATTAAAATAGAAAACTTACTTTAAAAGACCCAGCTGTGAGGTTGACTCAAAATAGATTTGTTAACCATACAGTCTTGATCCAAACCAAAGATTATACTTTGTGAATAAAGATTCACTTTTATTTTGTAAATTCTCGTACATGTTCTTCTAGTCTTCTGGAAGAAAATTCACTAATTTATTTTGCTTTTCTCTACTTTGTTTCCCCTCCCCCATTTTTTACATTATAGTCTCCATGATCTATAAAAATAACCCTCATTTTCCTCTGCTCTGGATAAACCCATAGCTATTATAAACTAGAAGAAAAAGCCCCTTTCATATTGTCGATATTGGATGTTTGTTTAATTTCAGTGGGGCTTTCTAAAAGTGTAATGCAAGTAGAGTTTATTACTATTTGAGGCTTTAATTGCTGTAGTAATATTTTTTTACAGCTCCTTATTTTTATGTTTAAGGGTCCCCAGACCCTTTGATTTATTGGCATTGGTGAATGATTGATAAATGATTGAGGTTACATAGAAAAACTGAAGGCATTGTATGAAATAGAAGTGGTGCCAGAATGACTGTGCAGGACCCACCAGTGCATTTAATGTGATGCATACTACACAGCTGCTACAAGCTGCAGCCAAAGCTTTCACAAATATCAACTGTTCACTGGGAAGAGACTAAAAAACATAAAAATAATAAGAGTGGGGGGGTTTTCTTGCTCATCAGAAGATCTTGCTCATCTTGCTCATCTTGCAATCTAGCTTTCCATTTCAGTGTCTCAGGATGTTTATTTCTGGAATATCATGACCACAAAAGAGAATAAGAAAAATAAAGGTAATAGGCAGGGTTGTCAAAGGGACCTGAAGCAGTTAGACACCTAATTTCTATGACCTTTCAATGGGAGTTGTTCTTTTTCCCTCTTAAGCTCCTTTGAAATAGCAAGCGAGGGTTTCTGTTTCAGGCTTGTGAGCTTCCTTACTGCTTCTGCTGCTATCGGTTGTTATTCTTACAGAATAACAGGAAATTTGGGGGGCTCGGGTACCTGGCAGAAACTGTATTTTTATACTATTTGTATTTTGACCCTAAATTCTGAACACTTTACACGTATCAGAGTAAGAAGAAATGGGTGCATTCCTGGATGAATGCAGAAGGCATTTGCTTTAACAAAATGCTTCTGCTGATAACGCTCCTTGTGTTAAGTCACCTCAGGTTGCTTTTTTTCCTTGAAGTCTTAAAATGTTTTGTCAGAACAGTTCTTTAGGAGGAAAAGCACAGAGATAAGTGCAGGATGCCTGTGTTGGAAATGGAATGGTCAAACAGTTCAAAAGTTGAACAACGAGCATTGATTGTTGCCCTTGCCTCATTTCTTAATTCCTGATTTTTCAAGCTCCTGATATTCTTCCCACTGGAGCAAACTTAGGTAGGCAATACCTCCTGGGGTGGGTGGGGGATGCTCATGCAGGGTCAAGCCTCTGCACAGTGGAGAGGAAGCCCTGGTAACTTTGCATTTGTGGCAGTGTTTTGTGGAGCCTTGCGGGTAACTGAACACAGACTGTCCCCAGTGTCTGATCTAGGAGCAGATCTGATCCAGGAAATGCTGGGCAGGACAAGGAAACCAGGACTACCTGCTTTGGCTGGAGTGCCCCACTGAACTGAATGAAGCATGACACAGAGCTGCACCCTGACAGGCGCCATCTGACTTCAGCTGGGAGCTGGAGCAAGCCCAGCCATGGCATATGTTCGCAATCAAAAAGTCATTAAAAATTCACATAGACAAGTTACTCAGTTTGGAGCTTGTCTGTGAAACTCTGCACTCCAGCCTATGCAGTAGCTCGGGCTTGATGCTGCTGGTAATCTTCCCTAATCCTGTGAATCTGCAGGGAGATGGCAGAAGGGCACTTGGTCCGGTTTGGATTTCTTATTTTCTTAATCTTAAGCGAATGATTTCCCTCCCATTGGCCTTGGCGTGGATCTCTTCTGAAAGGCGTATCTCTGAGCATCATCTTCCTTGGCAGGCATTCTGCTGAAACTCGGCCTAGGGGTGGAAAAAGAGAAATTCATTTTGTCCCTATGTTAATTGCGTGGGCTAACGTAGTCCTCTGGTTTGGACTCTGATTTTGGTTGCTAAATATAAAAGTAATTAAAAGGGTTTATGTGTGAGCCCTCCTCCTGCTCAGGATGCTGCTGTAGGAAATCCATAGGAAGCAGGTTATCCGTAGGCACCTTGGAAATGAAGTGAGGTGCACAGTAACATGCAGTGAGGTAGATGAAAACTCGTTTATTCTGGGTTTATACAGCACTCTGGCAATGAAAAAGAGTTTGATACCAAAAAGGCAACAAATTAGAGGCCCCGGTAATTTGCTGTTGGCAACCTTGCTTGCTCTTGGGTGCGGAGTGATTGACAGGTACTGCACACTTTCCATGAATGTCACTGCCACTTGGAAGTGCAGTGTGCTTTACCCTCCTCTGTGGGAGGAGACACTTGCCATTAAATATTTCCCTTGGTTCTGTCCTTCTCTTGCAGACCGTGTCCCAGGTGCTTGCTCCCCAAGGGATTGAACTCTCTCTGGTGGTCTCCCATGACAAATCAGTAGAGATTCCCTTCTGGTTTCCTACACAGTGGTTTTCACTGAAGGTGAAGATGGAACTTCATCTGAAATTTAACTGAAGTTTTTGCTGTCCTACTTACCAAAATTTCAGTGCCACTCTTCTTTCTGTCACTGCTCTTTTGAAGGTGCAGACCGTCCTTGAAGGAAGCAGAGAAGTAGGAGAGATGATCAAGAAGTCCACTTTTATTGTATCACAGGGAGAAATCCAGCCCTGAAGCCGTTGCTTAAGAAGCCAAATTCTTAGCAACTTCTTTGTGGTATGACAGTCTTTAGAAAAATGAAAATCATTAGGTAGTCAGTCCTTGCTCAGAGTTGAGCTTTGGATAAATTAGCAATTCTTCAAGGCACAATTTTGTTAATCGCCAACAATTGCATACTTTGTTTTTACCTTAGACCAGCTGTGCTGAAAGTTACTGTGCCTCTAGTGCATTTTCCATTTTTTAATGGGCTTGGTATTAAGCCTCAACAATCAGGAGCTTGTTTGTATGTTAGAAAAAGTTCTCTGTGTGATCTGTAAAATTAACCGGGTAATTTTAGCTTTTTTGTTTTATTTGCAGAGTCGTGTTTATTTGTTTATGAATCCCTTTTTCCCTCAGTTATTCAAGTACAGTCTTTTTGACATTGAGGTTATTTTTACATGACAAGCACTTGATCTCAGAAGTAGATACTTCTGGTTTGGATTAACACAAGTCTGAAAAACTTGGCTGCATACTTTTGGAATATCAAACAGTTTGATAAGGTATGAAAATATGTTTTTTAATGTTTATTTGCAGATAGTTAAATGCAGTGCAAACAAATTTCTGAGTTTATTTGCTTTCATGCATTTGCTCTGGCATGCAAACTAACCTCACTTTTGGGATGTGACAAGGACAAACACAGGATTGTGTAGATTAATGGGTGTGTTTGCCACAGTTGAACATGTGGTTCCTAAAGTTCAGGACAAGTAAAAATACAGAATAAAAACGCTAGTGGCTTGTGCCAGGCAGACACTGCCTCTGAAGGGTGGAGCTGTATGGCATTTCTTTCCTTTTTTTTTCCTCTTTGGAAAGGAGAATTGTCACAAAAGGAAAACTCTCCTCTCCCCTGAATTAAAGAGAAGGTGTGCAGCAGCTGAGGGCGCCATGGCTGTAAGGTGCAGGCTGCTCTTGGGGGAGAACTGTGTAATATCAACTCAAAGCATCAATATCCATCTCTGCAGGGGTAAGATGGGCAAAGACATGCTCAGCATGAGCCAGTGTCAAGGCCAGAGTGACCAAGCAATGACTTGTGGTGTCCACATCAGAAATGGAGGGCTGAGATCCTTGTGTGCCAGACCCACAGTGCCTGGATGGGAATGGGGTGAGATGTCCCAGTGCATCCCAGGCTTGTTGTGTTGGTGCTTGAACCTCAAAAAACCTCAGCTGAGTCTGGTCAGTATACCTGTGTTCCATGAGGTGTGGAAACTGGGTAGTTCCTCAAAAGTACCAGAGTAAGCAGATCCAAGCAAGGGCATCCTGGGGCTCTTCCAGCTTCACTTGGTGGTGGGATGTTAACCAAGGATTGTGTTGGTTGGACTGACTAGTTTTCTGGAGCTGTCACCAGCAGAGGTATGGTGATATTCATGAAGCGAGTTTGGGTGCCAGTTATCACAGCCATGTTAGTTGCTAGCTGGTTCATTTGTCAGCTTGGCCAGGACAGAGCTTGCTGGGGTTATTATCTCCTGGTAGTGGTGGGACAGAGCATGGAGGCACATTGCTGTGCTTCTGTCCCTGCCTCCTTACCCTAGCAGCTCTCAAAAAACCCAGATACAAGCAGGAATTAAGTTCCTTGTTGAATGTGAGACTGGCTGTTGCAACAGTGAAGCTTTGCTCTTTACCGGAAAACTCTTCTTTAATACCCACTGCAGGAAGTTGGTGTACTTATATCTGAGTAATAAATTTATGGATTTCTGACACCCTGTATAAAATAAAACTTGCTGTTGATCTGGTCTAAAGCCCATTTGAGTGAATCACATGGAGTCCCATGGATTTGTCAGTGTTTATGAATCAAGCCCTATAGATTTCAGTATATTACAAACAGAAAACTCTGTCACTGTTTTTTGTGAGTCACTTGCACCTAGATAGGTCTTAACAGGGGAGCAGCACCTTTGGTCAGTGCTTTTCTCCCAGGAATTACCTCTCTGCCCCTACAGAAAAGCTGCTTCTGTTCTTTCAGGCAGATTTTAGTTTTTGTCATTTCCGTAGTTAACCATTTAGTGGTGACACACATTAACATCATTCTTTTTCCATATTGTCAGGTCTGCCCCCATTTATCCTAACAGCCAAGCCGCTCGCCCTGGAGGCCTGGGCCGTGGCAAACCCTTGCACCCTTCCCAAATTCATGCTGCTGCAATGTTTCGCTGCCAGCTGCTGCACAGGGTTGTTTTGTTCATATGTGCTGGGACATCTCTCTTCTCCATTGATGGAATCTGAAGGTCGAGATCATCTCCTGTTTTTCCGGAGCAAACTGTTGGCAGATGGGGCTTCTGTCTCTACTGCCATCCAGAGGCATGGCAGCAGGGAAGGATTTTCTACCCCCAAATTCATTCTCAGTCTATCCTCATCCTCACGTGCTGGTATGAAGAAGGGTGGGATGGATTCTTGCTTTATCCACTGTCCTATCTTGTGTGCTGGGTACAAACTTTTAAAGGATGGTAACAGGAGAGTGATTTTGCCACTGCTGAGGTGCTCTGGCACTTACTGAAAATACACAGGTTGGCAATCACTCTCTTGAACTCTTAGTGCAGTCCCCAAGGGCCACGTTTCCCAACCACCATTGGCTCCCAAATAATAAAAAAAACTTAATGAGTTGCATATTTTTAAACCAAAACTTCTAAAGATGTGTTTGCTTTTATTTCCTCCTAAGTTTTTGTGGTTTACCTATCTGTGTGACTGTAAGCATCAAGGAATTGTCCTGCTTTCCCCCACCTGGTGGGTCTCACATAGTTAGGTCATCTAGATTGGAATGTCACCTAGGTAGCCTCATCCCTTCTCCCAGAACATGCTGGGATTGTGAGACTTGCTTTATAATCGAAGCAGCTGACAGCAAGATGCTCTCAGATCCCAGGTCTTCAAAATGCAGTCTGTGTTAGGAAAACCAAAATTAATTCAAAACAAAACTTCCAGAACTTTGAGATCACATATGAACGGGCTCCTGACAGAACTGTCAATCCTTTGTAAATGGAATTCTTGGAGATTCCCTGCTTCAGCGGCTGAATGATAACCAGTGTGTCTCTCATGCACAGTCTAATTTTACAAACCAGTACATTCTTAAAGCCTGGTTAGGGTTTTTTCTTCTACTCTTATTTTTGTCTGGACTAGCTTCGGGAAAGAGTGACCAGTTTGGAATGGATGAATGGATCCACAGACATCAATTAAATGGATAAAGCAGCACAAATTATGCCCAGTGTGCAAGAAAGTCTACAACAGGTTTACTCTTCCAGCCCTTCATCACATAATTTTAGTGCAAACAGAAACCTCCACAGATTTAGGATGTGCAGACTGCACAGGCTTGGTAGCTCTGTCAGCCCCTTTGCAGACTGGAAACTGTTTTGCAGTGCGACATTGGAGCATGACTGTTCTGCAGCAGGGCTCAGAGCCAAACTCCTCAGAGCAGCGTTTGGCTGATCATTTGGATTGAAACAAATGACACATTGAGATTACCCCTTCCTGCTCCTGCAAGATTTCAGGCAGTGCTGCTTTTATTTTTGTTTGTTTGTTTATTCATGTATTTGAAAAGAGGAAGGTATTTCAGTGCTTATGAAAAGCCAATACCCGGCGGGACTGAGAACAGCCTGAAATTATGCTGGCAAGTGCCAAGGCATTTCCTTCACCCCGCCAAAGCACCCCCAGGCTTTCCTGACAATAGCCCTATTCCCTCCTGTGCCCCTCCAGAGCAATGATTGAAAATTGCACCTCTGTGTTGATTTCTTGTTGTTGCTCTTTTTGGAATATATAGCATGTATGTGTTTTTGTCTTTATTAGCCACCATTAAAAAGTAAATGAAACAACTGACAACAAATAAAGCTTTTATTTCAAGCAGAGTTAGGTTAAACAAATGATCAGTCCTTAGCTGAAGGAGTCAATATAGTGGTTACAGAAAGCAGACCAAAAACATACAGAGCTGCTTTAGAAAAAGGAAAAAAAAAACCAACACCCCAAGACAGCAGGAAACAAAGAGTTATTCAACTGATGAAGTGATAGATGCCTGTGAAGGGGTCAAGGGGTGCCAGACCCTGTAAAGAACAGCATTTCATTTTAAATACCCCAACTTAAGCCTGTTGCATGGAAGGGAGTTTATACTGGAAAAGGCAGGATATATTGCTGTGCCTATCAGCAGTGACAAGACATAAAGAGCAGCAGTGTTTGATCAGACTTTCACAGGTAATGTAGTGTTTCCATTAGGAATTAAATATAAAACTTTTTTAGGTTTTATAATGCAGAAGCAGGCAGACTTGTAACGAACAATAGTTTAGTGGATATTTGCAGTTCAAAGCAGCACTCTAAAATGATACATAACAGTGCTATTGCTTTATAGAGGAGAGGTAAACCCACCATCTGCACACAGATCTATGTGATCTGTGCCAATGCACAGCAGCCCAGGACACAGGGCTGCAATAATTTTTAAAGCTTAAAAGACAGCTTTAAATGTTTACATGAAAACCATAGCAATGGTATTGCTAATATGACTGTTTAGTTTGTGTGTTAGTGTGCTCAGTTGAAGGTGAGGTCATACACAGGACATCTTCAGGGTGAGGAGGCACCTCTCCCATGAATTGTGTCTGCCAGAGGCTGCCCAGGGTCAGAGCAGCCTCTGGGGGGTGTGGGACGGAGATGGGAGCAATTCCCAGGTCCCCAGCATGGTCCAGGGTGACACTACTGGCTGACTACTGCGCTGGGTGCTGTAGCTAAACTTCCAGAAGAACAAGCAGTGGCCACAGGAGGGCTGAAGATTTGCAGGACACAGCCTTTCTGTCTGGATGTGCCCTCTCCTGTAAATGGAGGAAAAAAACCAAGTACCTAAAAAGTTTTGTGTTTTGGTTTGGTTTGGTTTGGGGTTTTTTTGGGTTTTTTTTGGGGGGGGGAGTTGTTTTGGTGGGGGGTTTTTTTGTTTGTTTGGGGGTTTTTTTTGGTTTTGTTTGTTTGTTTGTTTGGGTGGTTTTGGTTTTGGTTTTTTTTTTGTGGGTTTTTTAGTGGGTTTTTTAAAATACATTAATTATTTCGGACTTGCAAAGGGAAACTGTAGACTTTCCAGAGTGCTGTACATCAAAAGTACATGTGATTAATTTCCTTTAATTAAAATGTTTACATAGACCTTATTGTAGCAATTGGTTTCAGTGTTTCACAGATTTTAGGGTTGGGAGATATCCTTTAACCCAAAATTTCTTCTCCATTGGCGATTGCATGATAGGAGACTGAACTGAGTGACGTGCAGGAGATGAGGAACCCTAAGCCCATCCCTACCACTGACTCCTTTCTTTCCTGCACAGTAGCAAATAGCCAAACCATGTGGCTTAGCTTCTCTCAAGATTTTTGCAGGGTACAGGGGTCTTGAGACACGCAGGCTAGCTCTGAAATATATGAATGGAGTCTAGGAGTCATGTTGAGATGTGCAACATACTTGGGATGAGCTTTTTGCATGGGTCCCATTTTTTCGCATATCCAGGGTGCCAGCGCAGGCATCTCTGCATGGTACTGAGCTGGATTATATAGTGACCATGGTGTCTCTAGAGATCCTGGAGATTGAGGAATACTATTGGGATATGGCCTTTCTAAAACTGGATTCGGATATCCTCAATTGTCCCTTCCTGCACTGGGAATCTTGAACCCTTAGGGTCTGCCTGGTTCCCTGTGAGAGTTTCTGCTGGTGCACAGGAGGTTGCACAAAGCACCTGAGATCTATAAGGGAATAGTAGAAGCCAAAAGCATGGTGACCACAGCAAAATACCAAACATGGATGGTAACATCCATGAACTACTGTAGTAGTTCAGAGAAGAGATGTAAGGACCAAGGAAGAAGTGCCAGGAGAACCTGGCTGCTTTGGAGTTTGTTATTTCCATGCTTGCCAACCTGGCCACTGGATCACCAGGAGTGTTTTCTTGCACTCTTTTTAAAATTTTTAATCCTAATGATTTGACTTCCAATTGAAGTAGCTTTAAAGAATTTCTTTAATTAATCAGAATTGTATGCTAAAAGGAAGAAAAACCACAGTGAGGGCTGGAGGATGGAACAGCAGACTAAAATAGACTGAAACCCAGAAAACTGCATTTAACCTTGGGTTTAGGCTTGTAAATAGTAATACTGATTTCAGCTGAGCTGTTGTTGTGAGGGCAGTCAGCTCACTCTGGGGCTTAGTGCATTGTCATCCAGATAGAGCTAGAAGAGATCCCAAAGGTAGATATGCCTGCTGCCAGTTTATAAAAAGAAGCTTAGGAAGTTTTCTGCTCCAAATGGAGTCAGAACTGTGCAAGAGATGTGCATAAAAATTAGGGTAAGGTTCTGCCTCCGAGCAAGTAATTAGCAACCCTTTTAATTGGCAAGCACAGGTTATGATTCTGTAGAAGTTTTGACTTGCATTCCTCTTTGACTTTTTAAATAAATCTTAAAAAGACCAGTGTATTTCCTTAGGTATGTCCTTACTTTCCTCTCTGAAGATTTCCATTTATAGTTTTTGAAATATTGGCAAGTATGCAGAAGATGTAGGCTGTGCTATTGCAAAACCCAGCACATGTCAGCACCAAGCAATTGCCATACAGGGACCTTAAATTAGAATTATAACAGGCTTGGTAGTAGTTGAGCTGAATACTTGATTTCTTCAGCTGGTTGGCCATTCAGCAAAATAACAGAAAATGTATCTGAGGTGAACAAAAGAAAGGGATTTCCCCATTAAAATGAAATCCAAAATTAAGGGATTATAAATTATGTTTTTTGTTCTCAGCCCAAGCTGAATGATTTTTTGTGGTATAGAAAAATATTTTCTTGCAGGCTAGGTTTCTTTCTCCTGCCAGTGACTTTAAAATGTTTTTATTGAATAAACATTCCAAATTCTTGCCCACTACAAATATGCCCTTTTTGATTGAAAAAGTTTGTGGAATTTGTGGCCAGATTTGTTTGGCCTGAGGTGTATTTTGAAGGAAAAAGAATTGCTGCAAAGGAAATTTGCTCTACTAACTAGCACTTCTACAGTCCTTTCTGCTTCCCTGGACACTAGTTACATATTTCCACTTCACTTTGTTTTCTTTAGGGAGAAGATGGTGTGATTCAAGTATTTTTTAATGCAGTAATTATAATTTTACACAGTGAGCAAAAGGATTTGGTGTGTTGCTTTCTTTGGGTACTTATATTCTCATGCACATTGCTGGCCTGGCTGGGCACTGGCTTCTGGACCCACCATCTGTAAAATCAGGCTGAGTTTTGCTCAAATCAACTTAGGACTGCTGAGATTTCCAGCCTGTGCTCTCTTATGATGAGGCTGCAATACTTTAGGCACTCCTTTATTTAGATTAGAAACTTCAGCATGACAGCACATCCCCATAATCACCACAAACAGTTGATAAGCTGGTGCTTCAAGGACTTGTTCTCGTATGTGCAGGCATGAAGAACGTGGCAGAACATGCAGGTACATAATAGCAGCTCTCAGAAAACATAATTGCCAGTAATGATTATTTGTTACTGCTTCCACAACATGAGAACAGAATGAGGGCATTCAATTGGTTATGAAAACAAAATTTAACAAGAGGTGCTCTTTGTATGAAAGTGTGGCTTGTGAGAGAACTGTTTGGGAGCAGTGACATTATCCCAATTTCTTGCTTTACTACAGCTTGCCTAGACATAATTAAGGTTGAAAATTGAAAAAAATTAAGGTTGCTTTTCTTCCTCTGGAGTATAAAATGTCTAACAGAAGGGGAAGGCAGAATTTTTGTGAGAAGTGTTGTCCTGTTTCCAGCATTGGTCTGGTGTCGGTCTTTTGTTATGTGTCAGACAGAGACTTTTATTATTTCATGAGCCTCTTAGTCAGTAATCACAGTTTAGGTTTGAAGAATGTGTGACATCGTATAGTATACACTTCATAGAAATATTGTGGCTGCACAGGAAGCAGTAGATACTTTATTCCTTGATTTCTTAATAGTGCTCTGTAATCTGTCTCAGTTCTTCTCCTTGACTTGTGACTAGAGTTATTTCACAGAATCACAGAATCACTAGGTTGG
>VYZP01015254.1:0-31252 GCA_013400635.1 Hypocryptadius cinnamomeus | reverse complement strand
TCTTGAGATGAAAACAAAAGAACAGGAAAAAGACAAGAAACGCGAAACAAGGTAAAGTCTCTACTATGAAGAAGCATGAATATATAAGTTAGTGCTCTTAGCAAGGAAAAAAAATAACTTTGGGGTGTAGGATAGAGGAGTGTAGCAAAGCAGATTTCATTGCCCATCCTGTCTTTTGATGGCAGTACTAGGAGGAATCAGCTGAAACTACTAGAAGCCAAGGTCAAAACTGAGAAGGGCAGTAGGAATGAGGAATACCTTACAAGAAGTTATCAGATGCCACAGATGTTTGGTGCTTTATCACAAACCACACATACTCCCAAGAGAAAGAAAAACCCAGAGACTCTATCCAGCTCATTGCGCATGAGACATAAAAACTGCTGAAAGGAGTGAGAGGACGAGGGCAAAGAGGAGTGCCATTTGCCTTCCTACACTTCCTTAGGCTTTCCTTAAAACCACTCCTGGGGACAGGATACTAATCTAGCTAGATCTGCCTTTGATTCCCATTGTTATGGTCTCTATCCAAACAGAGCATAAACCACCTGAGATACCAGACTACTCCTTTACAGCCAAACCTGAACAGACTGGAAGGAATCAAGTTCAGTTCCAACAAAAAAGGTTTTCTCTTGTATCATAATTACCTCTTAATGGGACCAAATCGTGAAAATATTATCTCCAGATCTTCACCTGTGGTCACAGGATTCAGTTTACAAACAAAAAGCACGTTTTCTGGTGGCTTGATGTCTGCATCTGGCAAGTCTCCCACCTGGGATACAGAAAGAAGACATTGATCACTTCGGCCTAGAGATCTCTGTAGGTAGCACAGCACACTGGGAACACAATTTTTGTGTGATCTCACATTCCTATCACAAAATCAAAACGTTATTAAATATTTTTGCTACTCGGTGTCACAAAAAATATGTTTTCTATAGCAACTAAAATTTATTGTTTATTTGCAATTCCACTACTGGACTTCATGAAAGCTCACAAATACGTTCTACTGTGCTTTTTCTGTTCTTAGCATAAAAAACAGACAGTTCTAAAAGGTGGAAGTGCACCCCTTTTGTCCCTACAAATCTTCTGCAACATTGTGGCCAGATGTGGCTTGATCTTGGACTAAGTCTCTGCTGCAAACTATTCACCATAAATTTGAATTTGGAAGTTGTAAGGAAATGAGATGGATTCACTCATCTTTCAATGTTGTGTGTATTTTTTATTTATTTTTACTTTTTTTTTTAAAACAAAAAACCAAACCAAACAAACAAAACCAAAAAAACCCCAAACAAACAAAACCAAAACAAAACAAAAATCCAAAAAGCCAGAACTTCAAAGGCTTTTTTGTTACAATTTTTGTTAGTATGGAGTCTACCACCGTATGCACCACATGGGAGGAGTTTGTCACAAAGTAGCTCAGCTCTCTCCCACACATGCTAAAACTTTTCCAGGACTGCAGGTATTACAGCAGCATACTATGTCTGTTATATTTTGTAATTGGATGAATTTCTAGCAAGTTTTTAGAAAGCCTCCACTGGCCCACTCTGACAATGAAGTATCACTGGTTTTATCAGAAAACCACAAAGTGGGTGCTCATGCTCCATCCTTTCACTGTACAACAGATACTTAATAGCAGATTCTGAAACATGACATCATCACCAGATAGGTAATTTCAAGGTAAATAGTACATATCCTCCTACACTTAATAACACAGAGGACTAAGAATCTAAAAGGTAAATACAGAAAGATGTTCACCATTTCCAAAAGAATGGCACGAGTTTTTGCTTCTTTTTCTGCCTGTACTTCTTCTATTTCATCTGCAGTCCGTCCTTTCATGTCATCAATTTCTTCATCTGCTCCTATTCTGCCACTCTGAAAAATGAAGGAAAAGGCTATTTATTACCAAGCCATGGCCAAAACTCTTTCTCACTTTCCAACTATTACTTGGACAACCTCTTCCCTCACCCCTCAAGACATGAAAAATGCTTAAACACTGTATGTCTGCAGAACTGGGCTTTCATTCTGTTCTTCCCACTTAGATTAGAACAAAAGAAAAAAAGAGAAGATGTTATCCTCATATTTCAGGCACTGTGAACTATTTCTGAACTTCTGGGCCTAGTCTGAACCATATTCAGTGAGGTAGTCTAAATTCTTTTATATATACCCACCCACTCAACATCTCACAAGTGTCAACTCATTTCTGACCCAGGTAACTCCTGCCACAAATGAAGATAAGGAACACTGCAAATATCTGTTGTATCTAGCAAGACATTAAATAGAGCACAGCACAATAATAATTTTGTTTTTATACATCTATACCTAGGCAGGACTTGAGGTTTGTTTTTTTCTTCTCACCAGCATCTCTACAATGCTGCCTTTCTTACAGACATTTCTATGCTAAAAGGGGAGGATATGCCTATCCTCAAACAGGCTATGAGGAAAAAAACTCAGTACAAGTCTTCACATCTCTATGCTGCTGGCAGTGAGCTACTAAATACCTTATTCTTAACATATCTGAAGGTACATCAGAGATTAACCACTGTGCACACATACCATGACACCCTAATTTCAATCTTGTAATTGTATCTATTAAGCTTAAAAATAAACAATATCCTCTCTAGTTAATTAATTAATTACTTGAAACAACTGTTTCCATACAAGGGAATAATCTCACATACAATTTCTGTAACTGCATCCTATGAGTAAATTATTAATAACTGCAATTATTTTTTATAAAATTCCTTCTGTTTAATCAAATAGCCCACAGTAGTATGTGGGCCTGCACACATAACTCTAAGAATGACCAAGATTACTTCCAATGAAACACAACCTATTCACATTTAAAAGGAAAACAGCAGTAACCATTTTAATATTAATAAATGTTAGTTATATTTTGTCTTCTACCAGAGTATACAGAAAACCAGTAATACTAGTGTTGAATATTCTGAATGTTCTACTTAGCCACACTGTAAATAGAAACCTAAAATACAGCTTTCAAACACAACCCCACTGGAGCCACAGGGGAGAGCACCCAAGTCATGCTTTTATCCTTCTCTTGAAAGGTTAAGCAGCTGTATTTGATTAAACACAGCAGTAGCTCCAAATAACCGACAAGCATTTGACATATCAGAACTCAAGCTGGCACAGTAGAAGAACACCTCCTGCATGAAAAAATGTGTAGCTCTTTTAGGACACAGATTTGAGACACAAAATCTTGAAGACTGACTTCTTATTTTGGCCAAATCTGTGTTGGACACTGATTGAGATAAACTTATTTAATTATTTCTTCCAACCTTTCCCTGTCACGAACACTCACGTCGAGCTGTTCCTTTGTAGGTTCTGGTGAGCGATCAGGAACACACAAGCCAGGAGGGTCATCAAAGGGATCATCTAAAATTACTGTATGATTTATCCTTAGAGAAAACAAAGTCAGGATCAGCACTGGTTACATGCAAGTAAGACTTGGTTTACCCAACTAACAACAAACCAGCCCCACTAAATCTCAGTTGTATCCTAAACAGCCAAATATCCTGTGTGCTTGTAAATTCTAGCACTGATGCTTTTGGAAGGGCAACCTGGCTAAATATTTTTGTATATACTTGTTTATTTAGTACTTGTTGATTTTGCCACTAATACTGGGGGAGAAAAGGATTTAAGATAACACGTACAGGACAGCTGACACCATGATATTCATCTAGTTTCCAAAAAGAAGTAAATTCATTCAATAGTAATGTATTCCTCAAAAAGTAAAGTTAAAAGCAGTCACACCTGATATCTTGATACGGGATAAAATCCTTATCTACAAAGGTTTCATTAATTGTCTTCAATACATCCATGCCTTCTGTCACTTCTCCAAATACTGTATGTACACCATCAAGGTAATCCAGGTTTTCCCCTGTGGTAATGAGGAACTACAAAACAAAACACAAAACTAGGAACAGTAAATAGAAAAATTCAGGTTGCTTTTTTTTTTTACCTTAACACACTCTCACAAAATTCAGTGGGGGGGGAAAAAAAACAACCTCTTCCCATTTTTTTGTAGAAGGTTGCTCTGAGAACATGGTGAGCCAACGTACAGCTCACAGCCACAGCCTGAGGAAATCTCCCTCTGTGAATTCGTTTGAATTAGTAATCAGGAACAGGGGCACTGGAGGAGCAGAGAGATCTCTGCTGGGGAGGTCTGGTGAGCAAGACCAGCAAAGGTTGTGACTGGCATCACAGCTGATGAAAGGGACAGGACAGAAAGAGCAAAGCTACCCCTTTTGAGCTGAGCTCAAATCACCTGTTGACAAAGCAGCATTCGACAGGTACTTTTCCATAAATTTGGCAAAAACTCCCTAATACTATCTTTACCTAACTCCCATAGTACTATCTTTACCTATTCTATCCAGAATATTTTCCTTTCTTCCCACAAACCCTTATCTCCTGAAAAACAGGATGCAGTAGCACTGAGAGAAGAACTAGCACACACTGACTTGGATCAACTTGAACTGGCATTGGAAAGTATCTTAACACAAATCAGATCTTTCACCTTAAGGCAAAACTGCAACTATGAAAATTGATACCAGCTGAGAATTTAGTAACAAATTACAGAAGGCACTTGGTAATGGAGGAAGGAGGAAGAGGCAGATATACACAAATAACAGGAGACAACTGCTGCACCCACACTTTACAGCCTGATTGGTAACATCCCACTCCTCACTCTTTACAACACAGTTAAGACTGGTTAGTATTTGGTAAAGGTTACACTAAGCTACACCATATCTGTAAGGCAACTCCATGTAGTTCCTTTCTGGAATTTTTCTTTCCCAAGGAAGAAGCTGCAATAATGTTCCTGGGAGAACAGCACTCATTCCCACGCACCTGCATATACACCAGCAGGCTGCATCTTAAATATAAATACAAATGTCATCTCTTTTTCCTAAATACCCCGACCATGCCATTTTATATATACAGTGCAGGGAAGCAGCATAATTACCTCTATATATTACAAGTTCTAGCTCAAATAAAACCCTACCTTTTTAAAAATTGTTCTTTGATTATTAAAAATCCCTCTTTTTAAAAAATAAAATACATGGATATTACAAATGAGGCATTTTAATTCATAGAAGTGACAATGCACCTAAAATAGTAACAGTTCAGAAATAAATACGTTCTATGAGCTTTAAAAACAAAAAAACCTTACAAAATAATAACAAGAATTACCTACAGCAAAATCTTTGAGCGCATGAACAGCAAGCAGCAAAGAGAACAAGACCACTTTCAAAAACTGTTTTATACCAGCACTGGGGTAAAACTGTAAACTTACATTATTAATGCACTTTCAAGTAACCATACAGTCTCCTGTATGTGACATGATTTCAATTTTCAAACTAACACAAAGTCATAACCAGAAAATGTCAACATTATTTCAAAACTCAGTTTCCTTAATTTTCACTTCCATTTAACTACAGAATTTACTCTTCCTGACCATTTTATACATTAGCAAAGACACATCAAAGTATTAACATAGTGCTGACCTGTGATCCATGCTGATCACTGCCATTGTTCACCATTGACACAGTTCCCTTCTTCTTGTGCTTGATTCTCGGCACCTTTTCTGCCTCAAAAAATCTGGCCTGATCACCATACAGTTGACTAAAAAAACATATATAACAAATATGTTACAAGAAAAAGGAATTTTTCAAAGTGAGCTAACCAAACATTTTAAAACTGTAAACGACACCTCAAAAAGTTTTTACATTTCACATTTACATTAGGCCTTCAAATAAACCTATATTTTATGAACATATTTATGGACCTGTACAATTCCACAGTCTATATTAAAAGGAACAACAAATTTTTCTCTGGACATTTCACAGAGGCTTTTTGGGGGATGGGATGGGTATACTTATATATTTTTAAGTTCAGTATGTAACATTTTTCTGAGGCATGATGGAACTATACATTTTAAGTAGGTTCTGCAAAAATAAATTATTCCACACTGTAAAAATGCAGTTATTTACATTAAAAATTTATCTCCCAAGAAAAACAGAAAAGCAATATATCTATATGCAAAACTGGTTCATCATACAGACAGACTACATACAGTAATTTGGGATATACAGGATATAGCAAATTGTTGCATTCTTTTTAATTTTTTATGTCTAGCCCTGCTATCACTTATTTTGTCTCACTCCATAAACTGACAGATGCATGATCAATAACCATATTTGCCCAAGTGTAAGGATAGTGCTGTGTTTAAACTCATTCTGCTAAGCAGGTGCTAGCCTCTATGAAGAGAGGATTCAAATTAAACTTTGCCTGCAAGAATAGAAACTCCAGTTTCATGGACTGCAGCAGAAACAAACAGGTACGAAAGACAAAGTGACCTTCTCCATGCTATTGCCAGACAGGATCTGACACTCTCTCATCACACTGTACTTCCCAATTTGCCATACCAGTAAGTCTTAGAAGACTTGTATCACATCAAAATAAACTTAATTTACTTGTGAGCAGAGACAGGCAAGTCTGGCAAGTTTACCTACCTAGACTTGCATCTGCTTAGCACAGGTACACTGCTTCCAGGACCACTGGAGTGGTGATTCATGGATCCATGAGCTCCAGGTTTTGTATTAAAGAGGCTCTGACAGACTGATTTACAAAAGCACTAGTCTAGAAACACTGCCTCTGTTCCAGCTGAACTCTTATTGCTGCATACTGTGCTCCACAGCATCTCCCTGGTAATTAGTTCTGCTCTGTAATTTTAATTCTACTTTTAATAACTATTTCAAAACAATCATACAGAACACACGCACTTTAACTCCATCCTAGCTGTTTGAATGATTCTCTCAACTCTTGTTTCAGTGACCACTGAAAACTTCTTGAACAAATAAGAAAAGTGATTTCCTTATAAACATCCAACATCACTAAAACAAACTCAAGTAAGTAAGGAGATCACTTTCTTATACAAAGAGGAAATCAAGCATAGCCTCTGCTCCACTCATGCTCAATTTAGTACATTTTGTTATAATAGTAAATGTATTCACAATGCTAATTGATTCTGTCTCCTACAGAGTATTTAGTCATGATACTTTTCTTACCAAACACAGCTATTTGCCAGCTTTTAGACAGACAGAAATGCATGTACAAACTGTTACCTGTAACTTCACTTCTAAGGTCAGAGACAGAACAATGTCCAGGAAAAAAACAGTGAATGGCCAAAGGCAACAGAGAAATTAAAAAGGTATCTAAGTATGAAAACCAAAGAAGCTTATGCATCAACATTTTTACTTCCCACTAGTAATTCTGCCCCAAGAAAGCTGAAGACAATCTAACTGGAACTCCTACTCCCTTACACAAATTCTCTGTTGAGATATATATATATAGATATATACATATGTATGTATCATTTTTATACATAAACACTTACCAAAATATGGATTCCCCTCCACGACCAGTTCCCATGGGGTCACCAGTTTGTATAATAAAATCCCTCTGTCACAAAGGAGAATACATAAGATATTGCTTTTACGTTTGTGAATTTAAACCAACCAAAAAACAAGGAACTGAGAATACTCACCTGTACATTATAAATAAGACAATAGTTGTAGTACTTGACTTTGCAGAGCTTCAGGAAATTCAGACAAGCTGCAAGGAATCATAGCAACATTTACAAAGGAAACTCCGGACACAATAACAGATATAACAGAGCCCTAGTTTAACGTGCAGAAAGGTGGTTTTGGAGCAGACGGTATCGAGACTTACCGGGGTACAACCTATAAACGCTGAGAGAAACGCTCGAAGGAGATGTAGCATTTCTTCCCCTCCTACAAACTATTTCCAGCGATTCAAAGAACCCTAAACACGGCTAGTTATCCAGAAACACACCTCCCCCACCCCTTCCCCCGCTGTTTCTTTTCAAACACTTGAGAAAGAAGCTCACGGCAGCCCTTCGATTTAGCAGATATTACATTTGCGGCCGCAAGCGCTGACTGCCTCCCCCGGCCTCTGTCCCGAGCGAGGCCGCCACCCGCCCGCCAAGGGGAAAGCCGGTGCGGGGAGGGTCAGGGCCGAGCCCGGTGCGGGCGGGGGCCAGGGAAAGCCGGTGCCGGCGGGCTCGGCTCGTACCGCGGGGCCGCTCCTCCGTGTACAGATCGATCACCAGGTCGCCCACCGTGGTCTCCAGCAGCACCGCCATGGCCGCGCACGCCGCAGCCCGCCCCGCTCCCGGCCCGCGGCTGGCGCGCCCTCTGGCGGCGCGGAGGACCCGCGGGCAGCCGGGGGCGGGACGGGCTGAGGGAGCAGTCCTGAGGGCGCGCGGTGGAAAACGCGGGATGTGTAAAAGTTAAGGCGGGATGTTCTTTGATATGTAAGATCCCGGTATACTTTCGGACAGAACAATCCGGCTGGAAAAGATCTCCCTCTGAGATCGAGCCCAAGCTGAGAGATCGAGCCCAAGCTGAGAGATCGAGCCCAAGCTGAGAGATAACTGGCACACCCAGTCAGCCGTTCCTTAAACACCTCCAGGGATGGTGATTCCACCATCTCGTCTCCCTGGACTGTCCTTAGCCCAATCCGTGCTCTTGTAAGCTACTGAGTCATTCTGAATTGTTGTGCCCAAGCACAAGAAGCTGGATTTACAATCATGAAAACCTGACAGACCCAAGCGTTTACCACTGAGAGACATAATTCCCCCGTCTTCCTCACACAGCGGGTGACCATGAAGCATCTAGTTAGTGACTGTAAAGACAATGAGGAGCAGGCGTCAGCTAAGGACTGCAATGAGTGGAATCATTTAAAAAGGAAGATACTTGAATGTAATCCATCTGTTCAATTATGGAAGGTGCATAGAAGTAATGAGATTAAGTTAATTCTGGTTCACTAGATAGATGCTTCCCAAGCATCTGCTTTATTTCGTGCTCTTCTAGGTTGCTGTAAGGCCCCAAAAATCTTGCTCAAGGAGTGCAGGCAGTCCAATCAGTCTCTTGTGCCACATGCTGGTAAGAGCCACACATCACAGAACAGGGACACTGCCAGCTTGTAGTCGAACTGAGCACCTCAGGTGCCCTGGTGCCCAGGGTGGTGGAAGAACCCTGCCAGCAGAGGCACAGGAGGATGTGCTGACACACTGAGGAGCTGTGCAGGGCACCTCACACCCACACAGCTCCCATCTGACACAGCTGATGCGTTCCAGTGCCTGTGCTGTGCTGTACAAGCATGCTGGCAGGGCATTGCTGCTCGTAGGAAACACTACAAACCCATATTTTTCTGCATGTGCAGACTTTAGCTGGTGCCTTGCAGCCCCACAAGCATATCTGTGTGGTGTTCTTTGTTCTGGTGCTGCATGTGCTCATAGCTTACTCTCTCAGGCTGTACAGGGGTGTTCACCTGTTCCTATTCTTCAAGTTTCCCCTTGGAGGCTATGCATTGTTTCCAAACAGGATTTGTCACAAGCTGAAGGAAGCCACCTCTTTGCAAAATTGGTGCAGTATATATCATATCTATGTGTCAAGCTCAGCATCTCAAACAGATAAATAAACACAGTGTATTATGAGCAAGTGCTTGATATGCTAGGACTTGGTCCAGAACCCACTGAAATAAATTTGATATTTTTTTGCTAAGCATTTAAATAAAACTGTTGTGCAGGCAAAAAAAAAAAAATCAATATGAAGTCTAACCTATTCATTATCTGACATGCTGTGTCACATTCCCAAACCAGTGTGAAAAAGCCAGACAGAGCGTTGATATTGAAACCTTCTCTCCCCTGTCCAAGCAGTGAGCAGGCAAGGCACACCTCATTTGCAGCCTCCTTGGCAGCAGAGCAGGATGTCACCCAGGCTCCTGGAGGGCTGGGCTGGGCTGAGCTGAGCTGGGCCACAGCAGGGAATAATGGCATGGGCTGGGATGGGCAAGTGTGCCAGGGACAGTTTTCGTTGCTCACCTTGGCCACAGGGCTTGTTTTTGCCCCCACTCCTGAGCACTGCCTGGCAATGCAAGGGAAACAGTGCTCAGGAAAGGCCAGGAGGGAGGCTTGGGGCTACTAATGCCTTCCCTTCCAGAGCCACTGAGGCCCTGGCTGGAGGACAAGGACATCTGAAGGACCTGTGGACCACGCAAGAACCTGTGGCCAGGCTGTGCAATGGGGAGGGCTCAGACAGAGCCTCCAGGGTTCCCCCAGGAAAGGTGGGGGCACGCTTGGTGAGCCATAGGGAAAGCTGCGATCCCTGGCACCTCAGAAGAGCTGCAGACACCAAACCCAGAAACAGAGCGTGGGAGAAGCCCCTGCAGGGGCCCACCCAGCAAAAAGCAGTGGAAAGAAATGTGCAGGGATGTGGTGCTGTGGGAATAACAGCAACCAAGCTGTCCCGAAAAGATGGTGCCGACCACATGGCACAGCCGTTCCATAGCAGCTAAGAGAGGGCCACTCTCTCACCAAGGCTAGCAGGAAACCAGCATCTCCCTGCATATGGGCAGTGAAAAAGCAAACAAAGACCAAGTTTCTACCCCTCAAACCTCAACGAATCTTCACAGTCCCCCTCTGAAAGGTTCTCATATTCCACAGACTCTAACAGACTAAAAACATGTGCTAAGGGTAAAAATATTGAAGGAGTGTCACACAAGGGTTACAAAATTGCACAGCAGTCTAAGAAGTCATCCTAGTTTGCAAGGCAATAGTTATTCTATTTGCCATCTGTTAGAGGTGTGGCAGTTATCTGCTGTTAATTGGGCAGTTTTCTTTATCGCTTCCACAAACCAATCCTCCCTGCAGGGAGACATCTGCTGTTAATGGGCCATTGAATGTCACTGCATGAGTGATAAAAATCACAGCATCCCATTGTGAGATGCTCCGCCCAGAGGGAGGAACCAAGAATTCCTAACTGGATATAATCTGAGATTTTGGGACACCAGAACAGCCTTTCCACTAGATTCCCAGAGGAGCAGCTGCCTTTTCCAATGGATCTTCAGAGGAAAACTACACCCTTCTACAGGATCCCTGCTCCAACAGAACCACACCTGCCAGTCCAGGAGGACTGCAGCCACAATTCCAATTGGACTGCTACCAACACCCTGACCAACAGTGTGTCAGGTTTTATTCTATGTCAGTGTTGTTTTGTATTACTGCATTGTTTATTTTATTTTTAAAAAAATTTTCTTCCCTAATAAAGAACTGTTATTCTTGCTCCCATATCTTTTCCTGAGAGCCCCCCTTAATTTCAAACTTATAACAATTTGGAGGGAGGAGGTTTACAGCTGCCAGTTCAGGGGAGGCTCCTGCCTTCCTTAGCAAACACCTGTCTTTTCAAACCAAGACAGAAGTACATCCTAGAACTCACAGTACAATATTTATTGTTGTTTATGCTAGCTAAAACAAAAATTAATAAGCCTCTGATAACTGAGTGTGTTACAGTTACTAAGAAAATATTATGCTTCTGTCTCAGACATAGGCTACAGTGCATTAAAGAGATCCCAGAACGTATTTTAATAAGTTTTGCTCATTGTATTTCTACTTGTAATATATCTAGATCGACCTGGAAGATTCAAAGAATATAATCATCCTAACATTCTAGATCTACTAAAGCATACATAGAACATTAATTTAGAAATATCATAAGCAAATTTCAGTTGCAAAATTCTTTTTAACTGAGAATTTGCCACCTGTCATCATGAAAAAAAAAATCAACAACCCAAAAGTCATCTGCTAATATTGCTTGCACTATTACCATATTAACTAGAAAATTTAAATACCTACATTTCTTCAATCATGAAAATTGTTCACGTTAAAAATTTTGGTTTGCACTAGATATTAACACAAGCTTGTTTTTTTTAAAAATATAAAATACAGAAATCCTCTAAGAAAAATATATTAGTGTAAAAACTTTACAAAAGTTAAACCCTTTTTCCTTTGAGTTAAATGAGAAATCCTCATCTGGAAGAGGTTCCTTCAAGTCCTCATAGCGAAAAAGAGATCCCCTCAGCAAACCCCTACCTTATTAATACTGTTCAAAGTCCATGCTTTGTTCCTATTTTTAGTTACTAATACAAAGAAAAAAAGGGGAAAAGGTTGGGTGAATATACACCCCCCCCCCACCTTGAAGTCTTAGACATGTTCTCATGTCTTTCAAACAATCATATAACAGCACAATAATCCTATGACATTCAGCTGCCTAAACCTATGATAAATGTGTTTCAATGGACATGGAACACACTGGATACATCTGCTTATCCTGACGTCCCCTCAACAAATACCACAAGGACCTATCCCATGGAAATCCAGGACTCTTGAAGTGTCAGTTCATATAAGGGCTTGATTTGTTTACAAATTATGTTTCCTGTTTATGAACTGCTTTTCTGTTTACAGATGTTTTCTCTAGTAGTTGAGTTTTTCTCTAAGGGATAAATGGTTTAAAAGTTAAGTAGTTTCTTGGTTTTAGAGATAAGTTGTAACCTATAAGCACTAAGCCTGTGACCAATGCCAACCCGAGCTCTTGCCTGGCAGATCCTGGATGTGAGTGCTGCAGCTCCAGTGCAAGTTAGACCCATGCTGTCTTCTGTCACGCCGTTTGCAAAGGGCCCTTGCAGATGGGTGACAGAGAGCAGAACACAAATTTGATAAAGACAGAAGGGCGAGATGTTGTCACGCCTCACAGCGTAGGCCGGCTAGCACTGAGAGCTAACCAGCCCTGGGCTGACTGACAGGGCCCTCGCCCAGTCACATCTCCCCCAAGGCTGCAGCACTTCACTGGCCAGAACCTGAAGGGGCGTGGAGATCAGACCAATGAAAGTATCCAGACTGGGCTTTTCAGATGCCCTTTATAGGGGAGGGCTGGGGAGTAAACTCTGTGTTGCTACATGAAGGTCTGGGTGAGTGGTCTCTTTATCTCCTGCCTTTTCCCCCTTGAGTCAATGCAGCAGGTGTCCAGCAGCCTTTGGAAGGTTCTGGAAGGCTCTCTGCAGTGCTGGCAGTTGCTGCTGCAGTTGGAGGCTGCACTTCCAGCCCGGTGCCTGCGCTCTGGCTGTAATGGTAACTAAACCTCAGCCCTTGTCCCATTCCCCCAGCCCACACTGACTGTACTGCTGAGACCCGGGCTTGACCCCACACACAGCCCCATGGGCACCGCTGCGGGGTCGAAGCCGATGGGAAAACTGAGGGTGTTACACAGCAGGGCCTGGTGCCAGCAGGAAACCCGTGGAGAGAGCCTTGCTGGCTCGGGAGGGCCCTGTGCCTCCCACTCTCAGAGCCTGAGGGGCATCCTGGAAATTGTCACCATGTGCATGGCCTCTACTCCGGTTATTGTTGGGCCTTCACTTTTGGCCACCATCAGAGGCAGGGACTGGGCTAGAAGGACCTCTTGCATGTGCATGATACATTTTTATCAAAAATAAGGAAATGTGAAATATGAATTTTACTTGTTTACTCTTGAGACTCTTTGCTGTCTTCATCTCTGGTGAAGATAGGGCAATGGTGAGCCACAGTCATAAAAATGAGATTGTGAGACCACTTCAGATGAAAAGAAATTGAAGTAATAGGGAAATCTGTGCTGCGTAGCTCCTAAGTGTGAAATTCTGCTTGGTAGTCTGAAAGTTTTAAGGTGGAAGAAGAAAGAAGGATTTCTTTCAGGGTTTTTTTTGTGTGTGTAAATAAGGATATTTTAAGGCATGTAAATATAGTCATTCCTTCTTCAGTTTTATTGGGAACCTTGAGACCCATGACACAAGGGTTAATGTCTTAAACTCAAGGACTGATAAAATGACACAAGCAAGGTCACTACTGTACATTAAGATGTGCACTGTAAGGTACAGCACATTAATCATCAAAGTTGGAGACTATACTAGATGAGCTCCATCACTACATCAATCAGAGCTTTCATAGTCGAGCTATGACTTCTGAGAATCAGAGACTTTCTCTTCTGCAGTGATATTTGCCTCTTTTTCAGCTGGCTTCACAATTAACCAGGATTTTTCTTGCTCAAAAATATAAAACTTTTTTACTTTTTTTTTTTTTTTTTAAAATTTTAGTTTAATTGCTGTGTCTCTAGGTTTCTGAGACTTTCCATTTTTTAAGATGCTAAGAAACTTTCTAGATCAGAAGATTGATCCTAGCTTTATCACACTGCAGTGCTGGCTGTAGTGAAAAACCCCTAACATCAGAAGTGAAAAAGCAGAACAAAAAAACCCTGCTCGTCAGATAGAGCAAAGGAATTGATTTAGAGTCTGCTTCTACAGAAGGCCTCACTCCTCCCATACGTACAACTGATTATGCAAATAACTTGCTGACAATTGATATAATTATTTCTAATTATTCTTGGTTAGAGTCCTGGAACTGAGTGATTACATCTTGATGTATGCATCATAAATGCAGGAGATACGGCCTAGATGAAGACAAAATGTCATTTTATTTCTCAGTTTATTAATTTTTGCTAGATGAAAAAACTAAAAAAATTTAATTTTCCTGATCCTAAACAGAGGCTGGCTGACCTTGTCTTTATTACATTTCTTTTTGTAAGTTAAGTAGTAGAACCTCCTCAGTTATGGAGGTGAAACTCACTGTGATTTTTAATGTTTAGGAAGGCTAAAAAACACCTTAGAGTTGTGTGATTGACATGCAAATAACGTGTGTATGTTTCCTTTCTACAAAATCAAGTCTGTAATGATGAGTAGTTATTCTTAGGAGAATATAACCACTGGAGAAGCAGCAGTTAATTCAAATTAATTTGTTGATTTCTCTCAAATTTACAAAGGATACGAATTTAAATTTCATGTTTTCTTCTCCTGTACATTCAACTATGTTTTTATTATTGTTTAGCATTTTACAATTTCACTGGTGCTTAAGAAGATTGTAATATGTATCAGATGAACATCTGAACTTGGTTTTTTTTTATTTTTTTACATCTTTATTAAAAGCCATGACAAAGCTACTGGGTCTGATTCTGCTACAGCAGAGAGTAGAGTAGGCTGGGGTTGACTGCTGAAGTCAAAGCATTCTGCAAGCAAAGTACAGAACTGATTGTAAAGGCCTTTGGTTAAGACCATGTTTATTAAAAATGTGCATTGATTTCAATGGTTTTGTGTCTAAGAAGATTGTATCTTCTGACATGAGGGAGTGGTACATCTAAACAAAATAGATCCTGTCCTCCAGCAGCTTGCAGTATTGGGTAAATTCTTATGGAAGCAAGCAGAAAATCACTGCTAACTTGAGATTGGAAGTATCTGACAGCACATTGCTATTGCAGAAAAATTCTACTGGCTAGATGAACTGTAGTTAATACTTACATGACAAATATGTTTCTGTTTCTTAATTTTCTTTGAGGTAACAAAGAAAGATCTCTGTGTGCATTTACAAACATGTAATCACATGTTAATTTCTGTCCACTTTTATTGTAAGCATGTCAGGCTGCACAAGTGAAGCCCTTCAGGAAGGAGGTGAAAATAGATGAGACCTACTGAAACTTCTTTTGCATTCTCTTTCCTCCAGAAGCCTTTCCAACGTGTACAAGTGCCCCTTCACAAAAGCTCATCTGTCTGAACAGAGCCCATTGAGTCAAACCACAGGGCTCATTAGGAGGTGGATACCAGGGCTACATCTGCCCTGCTGGGAGAGGATCAGCAAATGAGCAGCGACAAAGAGTTGACATGCTAGGAAATAGTGTCATGAGCTCTGCAGGCAGAGGAAGGTTCTCAACCGATTTTAAGGCTCAAAGTAATGAAAACTTAGCTGCAAAGCACTCTCTGCAAAGAGGTTTCTCACTAAGTCATGCTAACCAAGAAGCCAAAGTACCTGCTTCTGAAATCTTTGATCCTCTTAAAGTTACTGGAGAACCTCAGGCACAGATTTTAAAACCTCATCTAGAGATACCACATCAAGCCAAAGTCACATCAATACCACTGTCTTTTTTCCCATCTAAACTACAGCAACTCCTTGTAGCTGCAGCGAGAAGGGTCTCTGAAGCAAGGCAAGCTACAGAAACACAATCTGTAATTTACATATGGCCAGTAATAAAGATGCAAGAGAGTTCTATATCCTTCTGGTACAATTTTTTACAGTCTTTAACACCAAGCAGCCCAGACTTAACAAGACACTGTTCTAGTCCTGATGTAACTGAAGATGAGAAATGTTCCCAAATAACCCCAGTGAAAGAGCTTGTGCAAGAAGAGCCAGATGGAAAGACAGCAAGATTCTATCCTCTTATTATAAAGTCATCTAACAGTGCTGTTTCAGAAATTTTAATGTCACTCACCAATATCAAGAATAAGGATTGTATGTTAACACTTTCTTCTATTAGTCCTATTGGAGAACAACCAGAAATTCCTCTCTTTAAGGGAAATGCTCTGATGATCTATAATGATCAAGTCTACCTTCTACATGTGATGAGGCATGAAGACCTGGCAGCAGAAATGAAAATATCTGGCCACCATATGTTGTTTATGAAGACTGTCATTTGCCTCATTACGTGTCATTCTGTCCGTAAACTAACATTCCAAGATTCACATCCACTGCTGTTGAGAGAGGATGCTGCGAAACAGAACATCAAATGTCTTACAGCCTGTGCTACCCCCACAACCCAAAAGAAAACATCAAATGAAATGCATTTCTCTTCACACAAGAGGACTACAATCTCTCAGCCCGAGAACTGCTCCCGTCTTGCTGGGAAAAGGCAGCAGGTGGTAACTCATGATGATCAGGTGAGCATCTGTGTATGAACAATAAATTGCTCTCCTGCTAGACACAGCTGAATGCAAAGTGCAGTATTCAGAATATTGATATATTCTGTGCAAGATGAGTGACCTGGTTTTTTTCAGTTTTTCTAGGCAAGTTAAACAGAAGTCCAGCAGATACGATCACTGTAGAGGAAATCAAATCAAGGCTTGCAGGCCTTAATGTTTTAAAAAACCATTCACTTCACTGTTTTAAAAAAGTATAATTACATAATGCTGAGAAAAAAATATGTCTTGAGTTATACCAAGATTTTTCTAGTATTTGAACAGAACAAAAGCATTGTGGCCATTGCTACTTAGAGAAGAGTAGGGAAAATTTTAATATAATATCAAGATATTTCCCAAGGGAGAAGGTTGGGTTTTTGAAGACAGGTGATGAGTGCCATCATTTTTTAAAGTAACAGTGAAAGAATAGAGAAGGGCTGGCATGCAAGATCCCTCCTGAATTAAATTCTTCTTGCAAAGCCACATGCCCAAGGTATGTGACACTGTAGAAAAAAAGCTGTGAAAATAAACTGGGGTGGGAAAAAATGACTACTCCACACTCACTTCCTGATAGTCAAATTCTACTCTTTCCCATTTCAGTTCCTCAGCAAGACTGCATTCCCATCCAAAGAAGACTTGCAAAAAAGAAATTATGAAAAAGCACGTCGGGATGAAGACAAGGAAATAAGAAAGAAATTTGGTCTTGTTGAAGGTGTGAGAGTTGTTCTCAACAGGCTAAGTGCCACTGAGCTTAGGAAGTTGACTGCCAAACCTATTGCACTTAAAAAGAAAAGAAACCATTATGACAGAGAACTGTGGGAAGTGCCACACATACATACCTCTCTGTACACAAATATGGAGTATACTTCACCTTGAAGCAGTTATTATATAGCATTAGTATAAATATCAATTTTTTTGAGCATTTAACCCCATAACAAAACATTTTCTGTTAGAGAACCTCACCACAGCTACTTCTAAAATGTCAGGATCTGGTGCTCCTCCCCTCCTCCCCTGAGTACTTTCTCCAAAAATTGCAGATAAAATGCCAGCTACTGCTGAAGTCTTTTCTGACTCTGCCTTCTCTTTGGCACTCATACAGCTGCAATGGAAAGTAGAAAAAGTGCCTGCTGACCTCTTACTGATAGCAATGGTTTGCAGTCTGTCTGTGCCAACATGTGTCTTGTAGGCGGAAACAGGAAGCTCTTCCTACCTGTGCTGGGCTCTTTCTGGTTTGAGCATTGCTCTTCATATCAAGTGAAGGTGCCAGAAGCACAAGCCACATGTTTATAGTCATTGACCTGCTTTTGAGAAACTCTTGCCCTATGGCTTTGCTTAGAAGTATTATTTGGCAGTTTTGCCTGGTACCATCAGAGCCTCTGGGAATAAATGTTTGCTTTCTCTAATCCCTGACATTTTCAAACTCTCAGTTCAGATTCACTTCTTGTGCCCATTTTGTATTTTTCTACAACAAAGCTCTTAAGGTTTTTTAGCAGGTAGACTGGGCATAAATTTCCAGACTCCTGTATCATTTCAGTATATCTTTTTCAAGTTGTTACTGATAAATTAATGATTAATAATAAATCAGCATTTCTCCTCAATCTGCTTATTATCTCATATCCAGCACTAACCTTCCACTTCTGTCAATTGGATTTTAAGCCATCATCACCCAGCATTTCCAAGATCTTTGAGAATGGTCTGTTTTTGTTGTTTCTGAATGGAAGCATCATTGGTGTACTCTCAGCATTCATGAAAATATACTATGTCTTCTTGTGAAATATTTCGAGGTCAGGTAGAGCAAAACTCTCAAAATAATATATAAAAAAACCACAGGTACAACTTCTGGATTAAGGTTTGTTTTTTTCTCTCCTTTGTACCAGTACTCAAATGAAAGTAATAAACTTAGTATTGGCTGTCATTTCTCCTAAAATTTCCTTTCCAGTAAATATGCCAAGGCAGACCCTTAGGATAATCAAATTTTTATGGTGTTTCTCCATTTATACATGTTATAATTTCTCAACGTGTTCCAGAAATCAAGTAAGATCAAATACGTAGCAAAATATTTCATTTTTGGATGTTTTACACAAATGCTTCCACTTGCTGGACTGCTATTGAGAAGTTTGTTACACCAGTGTTAGTAGTTCTCATTAACCTGAACTGTTATTGTGACTGCTTTTCAATATTTTCTGCTGCCATGTCTTTTTCTTTGCAGATTACATTCATTTTATTACATTCTGTCATTTCACAGAACACAGACTGTGTTCTTTGCATGTAGAATCATTCAAGTAATAAAAAGATGCTACATCTTCTTTAAGTTGTTGCTCCTCATTTCTATCTTCCTCTGGTTTCTTTCATGAAAATTGAGCTCATGTAGAGGTTGTGACAGTGGCATTAACCTACATTTGTTGAGTCTTGATGGAGAACCTTTCAAATCAAGTGCCTCCTGGGTAAAGGGGGGCCTGTACAAAATGTTTTGCTTTATATGCAAGACATGATTTACAAGAATAATAATAGCTATTATCAAAGGAACTGGAATATCCAGGAAAAAACCATCATATAGCAACATGGAATGAAACGGAAGAATAATTGGTAAAGATAAAATTGGATATATAACACATCTACTATTCAATACATAAACAATAGTTAGTATTCAAAGAGTGAAGAGGTTGATGGAGCAAGGGAAGAGTGGTAAGTAGGTTACATCCAGAGGGCAAGAGAATAACAGATCCCAAAAGATTGTGGAATGTGGAGATAGGGAAGGAAGAATTACAAGGTATTATGAACAGCACATACAAATGATGATTTGGAAATGACAATGTAACACAGAACCAATGCCTAAATTATTGACCTGAGTTTGGTATTCCATATGATTATTAATTCTAGTGGATGGTAGTGTGCTTCATCAAAATCCTTCAGCTCAGTCCCGTTACCAAAACACACAGAAGCACGTACCTTTGTTGGGAGCTCTAATAAGCATCCTGAGGGAAGAGTCCGTCACTTTCAGTCACAGGATGATAAAGTTGCTGAACTTACCAATCATTCCAGCTTCTGAGTTACAAGCTGCTTCCACCTTCTACAGTTCCTCCTCCCCTGTGTGGAAGGCCTCTGTCCTCTCCCACAAGAGTCACCCTCACCACTTTGCAGGAGCCTCCTCCTGCTCTAAGAATGGCTGCTATAAATGTGGGAAAAACCAGGTAAAAATCTATTGCCTGTGTTACGTGTCATGTGAGAAGGACAGACCTAACCTTTGCTTCTGACCTACATATTTTATAGATTTATAACTATAGATTTGATTAAAAAAACCTGTCTAGACTTTGACAGACTAAATTCCCTTCCAACTACAGTAGTCAGATTATTTGTTTCTGGAACTATATGTAACACCATCTGTTAAAATCTAGTCTGATTTACCCAGTTATTTAGAGAGAAACCATGTTAGGAAACACATTAGGACCTTAAATGTAGGTAATTCCCTTCTGTGCTTCTCATTAAATCAATCATTATAATCTACTACCTTTATAATTTCCTTTGTGTACAGAAACTCCAAAGTCAAGAAGCACAAGCATCCCGAGTTTAGGTAAGAGGATGAAGTCATCCACATTAGAACAGAGGACAGCCAGGAAAGGGGGTTTCCTGCTAACTGGAAACTTCATTTTTTCAGAATTTGGTTTCAGTCTGAATTAGATTAAATCCTTTTATTCTTCCCAGTTTTCCAGTCAGCAGGAAGCTGCTCAGACACTGGAAGGCCTCAGCTAAGCTCCCTCTATTACCAACAGCCAAGCCAGGTATCAGCATCACTGAAGGCTGGGGCTTCCCAGACTCCCTGACTTCTTGGCCTGTCTCCCAGGGGATGGCTGTGGGGTTACTTCAGGATTCTGGACATTCAGCAAAAGTTCACCAAGTGCAAGAAATTTTAGACTCTAAAACATGGACTCTATCAGATACATTTTTTTCTATGGGGAAACTTTGACCCTAATCTTTTCATCTGGAAGCTCTATGTAAGGCACCGATTTTTACAACACAAAGGAGAAAGGCAGTGGGTACAGAACCGTTTGTGCAGTCGTGATAGCACCAGGAACAATGGGAATTGAAGTTTCAATTTTTGGAAACTCCCACAACATACTTGAATGTCAGGAATCTTTTTCTGGTCTCTCTTCAAGTGTGATGTTTTGAGAGTGGTTTCAGCTGGCTGCACTCCAAAAGCACTGTTCCATATGACAGTGCCCAAAGACATCTTACTGTTTCTTTTGCTCTTTAACAAACACAACAAACTTCTCCACTGCTCAGGGTGAAAACCATGGCAAGATGTTCCTTTTGTACAGGGTATGTTTTGCACCCAGCACAAGAGGGGTCTTTAGCACTCAGCTGACACTAACAAGAAGAAAATACAAGTAATACCTCCCCCCTCCTGAATTAAAACTGTTATCAACATATGTAATTCTGTAACAGGTGGTTATTCAGCTGAATTATTTTTGAGATATAAGGGATTTTTTTGTTCAATTAGCAGTCCAGCTCTGGGGTAAGGCATGAGATTGAGGTCTAGCAGATTGCTGACTATGAAGCCAAAGAAAATATAAGGTATTTGTAATCTTGACAGAGGTACTTAGAAATCTTACAAGATGATACTTCTAGTACTTTTAGATTTTCCAGTGTACTCCAGAAAGGGACAGCTGGCCTACTGGGCAATTATCCTAAATAAACCATACCTGAACCTTGGGCTGCAGCACATACATCCTGGATTGTTTGAACTTGCATCTGATATTCTGTATTGTGCAAAAAATGTTCTGTGTCTCTTAAAAACCTTCATGTAGGAAGACCTCTTACAGCCCTACTTTTCTGGTAGAAAAAAATATTACTCACTGCATGCTTGAAGCCCAAATCATTCTGGAACACATTCACATTTTGTTCATATCTTTCTGGAAGTTCAATGAAGCCAGGGAATAAACTCCCAGCCTCTAAATGATTTTCTGCCTATCAGGCAAACACAAATGTGCCCTGTAGGTTTGCACAGAGCCAGAGGCTGATGGAAGTTTTTTGAGTTTTCATTACAGTCTGTTGCAGTGTGGTTTCAGTGAGAAAACATACGAAAAATTCCACCTTCTCCCTCTGCAGACTTGCTCTCATGTGCCTGACTCAGTGCTGATTGTGGAAACCACAACCTCCCATCTTCTTTTGTTTTTAAATAACCCTGAAAGGCCAATCAAACAGTATGCAAAACTCTTATAACTTGGACACTCAAATTTAGAAAACAGGAACAACAACTTGTACCTAAATCAACAGTCTTATCTGGAAGCTAAAGAGCAGGGCAAGCTTCATAAAGGCAGGTCACTTCTTGTTGCTTAATTTGATCATCCAGGGTAAAAAATACTTGGTTTCAACTGTTATTTCTGAGAATAAAATCAGTGTTTTGTTTTCACACTGCAGGAACATTTACAAAGATAAGTAGTATGTCAGAATGGATGAACAGAGGATGATTGTCCTTTCCTTAAGTACCAGAATGAAGGATCATTGGATTAAACTACTAATAACCAGAAGGTTCAGAATAAACAAGTGGAGGTGGTTCCTCATGCCATGTGTAGCTAAACTGTAGGAATCACTGCTAGCAGGCTTTTGCAAATACTTAAGTTTAAAGCAGCATAATTAAAAATGCTATTGGACAGAGCCATAGAAAGATGTCTGAGCAGTTAATACTATCCCTGGCTCGGGAAATTATTGCACTTCAAATGGCAGAGGTATAATTTCATGTTCTCATATGCTCCCTTAGACATTTTAGTAATGTTAGGACAAAAATGTTTGGGTCAGACCCAAGGTCCATTTAGCCCCATAGTGTGTTCTCAGCTTTGGTTGGTAGTGAAGGCATGGTTCAAAGGCAGGGCTGGCTGCAGGTGGCCACAGCCACAAACTGGAAGGCGACTGGACTGAGATGTCGGTGATGCTGCATGAAGACCATTGCTGCCACCAGCAAGAGACCTGAGGCAGAGGAGGGAGAGAGACAACATGGCATTTGCACTGATGGGACTGTAGGTCAGCCAGGAGACACACTGGTGTGTGCAATTTACACAGTTCTCAGAAACACAGAAAATAACAGATAGTAAACCTTTACCTTGATGAATTTTGCTCTTGCATCATTACTAGGTGTCTGAACAGATTTCAGTCTCCTTGAATTTATTCATTATTTAAAGCAATCAGACAAAAATCACCTAGTCCATAATGTAAAAGTACATGCACAAGTCATAACATGCAACTGTAGCTTTTAATGGAGAAATTAACTTCTCAAGGTCATTCTTCTAGAGAGAATATTCATAGGATATCCCCAATTCTAAGCATAGTAAATAATAATATCCACTTCTTTCTCTTTGGATTTCAAGATATTAAGTGTATTTCAAATGAGGACAAAGTAGTACTGTGCTAATCACTGCACTAAGTGCAAATGAGAAATCTGGCACCTCTTTTTTGTAGATATTGTTGAAAATCCCATCAGAAGTGAAAGAGGCTCCGAAGACACCCAGGTTGACTGTGACACAGCTAGGAAGTTAATCCAGAGTCTCAGAGTTCAGTTTTCACATAAGGCAAACCCTTCTCGTGGTAATTCTTCACTGGTAGACAAAAGTATCATTTTCTAAGGATCTCTGCCTGGTGCCAGAATGCTATAGCCAGCTCACAGTGGGCTGGAACTGGCCCAGGCTAGTTTCCTGTACTTGCAGTTATGGAAAACTAAAAAAAAAGAAAGAGCCATACAAAAGTGGCAAAATGGCCAGGTCCATGGAGTTTAGTGGTAAGAGTATCTTCACCAGTTACCAAACTGCACTGCACTGGAGGTTGTGCTGGTCCGAGAGAGGAAAAGCAGTTTCATGTATTGGTATCCTCACCAGTGGGACTTAATGTGCAAAGGACATGGATCCTGCTCCTGTTCAGGTAAAAACAAACTTCAAAAGATGTTGCTTGAACAAAATGTCTCCTAAAGAGATTTAAGCATTCATGGAATAAAAGGAATCAGTCTGGGCAGTTGGCTGCCTAGCTTTTCTTCTGTGAGTCCAGTGCAAGTAATTCTTGATTAGCAATTCTCTCACCCCACTTCCTCTTTGTGACATTACCATGCTAGACACTAACTCACCACTCTGGAGATCCATGCTAGAGAGTCAAAATGTCTACTCATCTTAGGCATTTTGTCACCATCTGTCACCAAGCTCATTTTGGAGACAACTGCAGAAAGCTGGATCAGAAAGTAGATTTAAAACCACATTACACATGGGAATAAATGCTATCCAGGAAACCTTTTTACAGATCTAAATCAGAAATCATTCCTTGGAAGGATTTTTATTTTGGAGAAGTGTTTGGCGAAATGCTGCATTTGACCACAGACAGCTGGGCTGTTTAATCATTTAGGATCATTTACTTCCATAGCAACTTATTCAATCCACTCTGTGTATCTGACTTCATATTGTCAGTGGAAAAGAAGAAATAACATACACACGCACATATATAGATAGATATATATCTATATATATATATCTGTGTGTATAAGTATGTTCTTAGAATTATGCATAATAATACATATTTTTATATACAAGTATGCACACAAAAAATCTGCAATGTCTGATGTGATTAGAGCTTCTCATCTTACAATAAAGAAAATACTAGAACAGAAATAACTCAGGTCACAGGGGATACTGAAATTTAAAGGGCAAGAAGAGTTCTTATGTTAATAAAACATTTATTTTCAGATTTTTCACTTAACAGTTGCATGGAGTCAATGCTACATAAGGAATGGGGACAAGAGTCAGTCTGAGTAATTTGGTTTGATTTTCCACAGCAAAAAGCATGGAAATGAATGCCTCAGTTGCTGTGAAGCTAACTTGGTTTCCCAATAAGCTCTTAGTGATACATGGAAATACACTTCAGTATTTATATTTCAGGATAATCAACATAATTCAGTGTAGCAAGACACTGTTCTTACAGATAGATGTAAGAAAGCCAGTATATGAAGAACGAATGGAAAAAGGAAAAGCTGTTTGAAGGAGAGAATACTACAAACTCAGAAAAGCACCTTATTAAATATTTAAGGATTTATTGAAACAGATTAACAGGGGAAACTCTTGATTTGCTTAATGTGTCCTTCTGCAGTCTGATCACAGCCTTCTTGGAGTTGTTTGGTTTGAATGAAAACCCCCAGCCTGCAAGCAGAGATAGTTTCAGACATGAACACATCTTACTGCTGAGCCCAAGAGACTTAGGTAGCAGCATAAAACATCCATCATGCTGGTGCAAACAGCCAAGTGTGCATGTGAAGGGAGAGGATTTACATTTGGCAGGAGGGTCCATGGACCTCACGCTTGTCCACAACAAGTTGTGGGCAACTCCAGTGGCTCCCTCTGAACCATTATTTGCTAAGTGTAGTTCAACCTTGTGTTTGAGAGGTCCTCTTTAAAACTAGAGGAAAATTTACACTTGGTGCTTGTCCTCTATTAAAAACAATGTTACTTGGACACAGTAGAAACTAAAGTGACACTGTCCCATGCATTTGCTCCAAAGGTCTTTGTCACAGACAAACTGATATGAGATATTGACAACATGAAGGATGCATCCCAGATACCAATACTCTGGGTCATTTGATCCTTCTGTATGGGCTCCCTGAGGTTACCAACAGAAGCCATTCAAGATTCCACAGTTACCAGCCACCATATCTACCCCGTTTATCTGTCTTTTTATAGGATGACTTCCATCAGATCTCAGATCTGCTTTACCGAATCTTTAATTTAAAACATGGAAAAAAATCCTCTTCAGCAGTATTTCCCATGCAGGATTCTTATTATTCTGAGAGTTTCCCTTACAAACATTGAGGTGTCAGGGCAAAGGCCATTCTCTGATGCTGGCAGCCACTGTATGGCCAGAGTCACCAACAGTAACAACTGCAGATCTATTCCTGACCTTGGCTCTTGTCGGCTGCACTGTGAAACTGGCATTGCATTACTTCTCAAGATACTGTTCAAAAGAGGATAGGGAACCTGAAAGGATACAGGTAGTGAAAGTCACCTGCTTTCCAAATGCAAGAGTTTCTCTCTCCGTCTCTCCACTGGCCACACACAGCACCTAAGACAACAGGGCTCTGGACCTCATCATCCCCAGTTACACTCCTGAAGTAGACAATTCTGAGTATCTGCTAATGTACATGTTTGGGCTATGATTTGCAGTAATCCCATATCAGTCCATAGCACTTGTCAGCATTTTTATATCCAATAAATTGTTTGCATTTCTCCAGAGCCTCATTCATAGCACATGAGTATGAGCTGAGCTCTGCAATGCATTTGTTATGCAGCCAAGTACATGATATGGTGCAGGGGCTTGGCCAGCCTCCCAGGACTTAGTTTAAGATCACAGAAGTAGAGTAGGTGGCTCAGTAGAGCCACCAAGAATAGTTATCTGGAGGTCCCTCTTCGAAAATATCTGAGCAACATCCCTCTCTTTTACATACATGAATCTTGGCATTTTTCCTAACAACTTTAAAAATTCCCTAAAAACAGATTTCTGAAACAAAGTAACAGTCCTGACACTGTAGAGAAGGAATCTAATCTTTGCTTTATACTTAGACTTTTTTTTCTATAGTGTTGGATTTGGACCTGTCTAAGCCTTAAACATTCCTGCTGAAATAATTTAAAAGGGACTTCAAGTCCTGAGAGCCACAGTTTCTGAGTACCTAAATGGGGGTACCATAAGAGTCCAGATTTTCATTAAGGACAGAACGATTTCCCAGTAGGGATCAGGCCTCTTACACATCCACCTGAGTAAAGAGGTATCCAAGGAGTCCCAGTCACTCCTGGAAACTCTGGGACTGCTCTCCTGATGAGGCTTTCAACCCTGACAGAGAGCTTGACTCTCCTGACCCTTCTGTCAGAAGGATCAAACAACAAAGCTGCCAGCTTCACAGCGACACATTGAAGCTATTTTTAAAACCCTCTACTGTCTGTCAGTTATAACACCCTTTTTGGAGACTAAAATAGAAACCAGTTTCCAGTATCTACAAACCAAAACCCAACAGATACTTTTGGCATTGTCTGACACATTCTTGGGAGCCTCAACAGGGAGGCCAGGAAAAGTCTGGACATAAAGCCAAAGACATCCTATCTGAAAAGAACTGAACTACACTGGACAAAATACTTTAAAGCCCTATGTGGAAGAAAAACCACTTCAAAATATTATGATCATATTTGGACAAAGAGTAAGTTTTATATCCATATTTGCAGCAAGTGATGCTGTTACTTCTCACCAAGGCACCAGCACCATGATCTGTACTCATAGTAGGAGCATTACTAAAATCAGCAAACCAGAGTGCAAATGTTCTACCAAGTCAAACAGCAGACACAACAAGATAAGAAAGAAATTGTGTCCCATAATTCCACTCCACAAGAAGAACATTGCTTCTTGTGGAGATGATCAAGGAAATTGCCTAGTAACAACAACATCAATTCTGTTTTTTCTGTAGACAGAAAAAATAATACTTTGCATCTTATTAATGATAACAAGAGAGCAGATTATAGGAAAGGAAGATCCAGTAATGTTTTTCTCTTTTTAATATTTGCCTAGACCTTGAGTTCAGCCCCTGTAGGGCAAAAAGCCAGTGAACCACTGGTACAGCAGGAAACAGAAAGTCAAAGATGTACTTGCAGGGACCATGACCAACAGGTTGCCAGGTCACACCAGCTTTTCCCAAAAAGAGTCACTGATTTATTTTTGGCTTTACATCAGGTTAGAATCACCAATTTGAGTAACCCTTGCTGAAGAATCTGAGAATTTAGGTCTCAAATTATTGTAAAATTTAAAATGCTAAACCAGGAGCACATACATGTGAAAGAACTTAAAACACTACTGAGGATACACCACTAGAGCTCAGCTCTTTCCATATGGTTGAAAATTTAGCTAATTAATATTGAGAGTGATTTAAAAAAATCTTGAAATGAAAGATAGAGCACTCGAGAAAAGTACAACTGGTGCACTTGCATCCAAATACTAGCTTAAAGAAACTATTCCATCACAATGAGCTGAACACCAGGCATACAGGTAAAGATAAGAGAATTATTGAGTCTAACTGAAGTTTCTTTTGCAAAAGAGACATTTTAAGATTAAAAATCTCAAACTCTGGTACAAAACATGTAATCTCAGGTTTAAAAGTAACATAAATAATTCCTAATCCTTGTGGCAACACCCAAAAATCATCATTTATGATCTAGGTTCAAAATAAGTGTTAAAAAATCAAGAGACAAAGAAAAAAGCCAAAAGTACTTATAAACCCTAGCCAATCAACTGAGAAATACCACTGCTGACCTCTGAATTTATCTCAGCATTTTGAGATAAGTTTATAATCTGAGTCTTATTAGTGGGTGAGTTTGGACCAAAATCAGAGATACAGTACTAAGCATCCCCTTAAATATAATAATACTCCAGCTAGCTTTTTTGGTATAAAGACTCATGAATTCAGAAATTTAGTTACTGGCACACAATTACTTCAGGCTTATCCACAAAAGGGGGCTTGCTTCTGTGTCACAGGAGGAGATATAGACAGCTTCAGAGCTGCAGACGAGAAGAAGGAAACAAAGGATTCCCCATCTGTAACTACCTGTGCTCAGGAAGTGTGCAAATATTTAGGACGGCTCTTTTAGAACCCATTAAATTGGTTGGCTGAGCCTGACTGCTTGAGGGCTCTTCAAAACCTCCTGACTGTTTTCACTCACGGCCTCATGGTTCACTTACAACCCTCATGGAAACATGTATTTAAGATAAGTGTGCGTAATACTGTAGAACTCCACAGGCTTTCGTACTGCGACAAATAAGCCTTCATTTTGCCAAGTCACATTTTTCCCCTAAGAACATCATGCTGCAGTTTCTCTTCCCATTCAGTTAGGTTGCTTAAATAAATAAATCTCAGTCCCTCTAGCACTGTATCATCCATATTTAAATTGTTTGTCTACAGGTAACTTGACCCTTACCTCCACAGTAGCTCACAGATCCAGCTGAAAGCAGTCTCACAGCACTTGCAAGTCTCACAGCACTTGCAAAAAGTAGATGCCTGCTTTTGACTAAGTTGTTGAGTCCCTGGGACACACTGGAGTGTTTGAGAGCACTTGCAGAGCAGATCACTTCAATATGGAGACAGTGGATACATGAGAATTCAGCTACACAGCTGTAGACCTTGGGTTTTGGAAGAGGCTGTGAATGTGACAAACTGGATTAGATAAGATACGGAACTCTGAGTTTGTGCTTTAAAGTTCAGGGACTGACAGGATGCCTGTAAGTGTTGGCTCTGGACATTCAAGCAGGTAGAAATAGAATAATAATTCCCTTTTGTCCTTCCATTTCTGTATCAATAGGATCCTCTGAGTATTCCATTCTCTACACAAAATTGCTCTATCAGTTCATTAATTATGTGCATGCAAGAAGAACTTCCAAGGGAAAGGATGTAAGAAGAAATAGATTCCAGATTTAGGTCTGAAACTGGGTATTTCACTGCAGAAGCAAGTGTAGGTGCTATGCAGACACATTAGACATCCCACTCCCTCTACCTCCACAAAATGTGACACATTTACATTATTAGTTAGCACATGCTAACTAAAGCCTGGGTTTTTGCTCACTCTTAGCTCTCACAGAGATTACAGCCATAACTGATTACCAGGCTAGCTGGGAATTCATCTTTGGCTCATCTTCTTATCAGGTATTCACTTTCCTTTCCAGATGCTGCCATAGGAGTTTATGAACATGAAAAGAAACCACCTCTCCCTGCGAGCACGGCTGCTGATATCTGGGTGGAGCCACACTTTTGTACTTCACCTGCAGTGAGAGGTGACACAGGAAGCAGAGCACTGGTGTAGCAGGTTCCCTCTTCTCTACACCATGTGGATCACAGATCTTTCTACTGAATCTACTGGGCAGAAACCAGGGTTTGGAAGGGTGTGGAAGAACTGATACACTTCCTGAACAGCTTTGGAAAGCCCCACGCTTGACCACAGTTCCAAAGAAACACTCTGTGGTCTCCTGTCTCCTACAGGCTTTGCTCCTGCGCTGTCCATGCTGTTTCTCTACCCTTCAAATTATTCCTCTTTTCCTTCATCTTCTTAAATACAACTCACCATACTGAGTTATGGTACTATGTCAGTTCTGTGGCACACGTCCTCAGATTCCTGTCTGTCACCTCACCTCTACTCAAAAGACCTTAAGCTAGACCCAGCTACTCAAGCCAAACCCTGGGCTTACCTGCTCTCATGCAAAGATCCAATCACAGGGACGAGCTGTACCCAAACCATTCCAGCATAGGCTCAAGGCCTTTCTCAAAGTTCAGAGCTCTTGCTTATGATCCCTCAAACCCAAGTGTCTACTCTGCAAAATAAAATTTGTGCTGCCACGTGGGGGAGCTTGTGCTGTGGCTAATGCTCATCGCTTCCAGATCAAGAGAATGGGAAAGCTCAGCAGCATTAAGGACTGCAGCCACTGGAAAGTGTTCTGGAGAGGCTGGCTGAAAAACCTGACACATGTGTAGGTAGTGCACACACACTGTAATAAAGATGTTCTTTTCAAAATGATCTTGGGTGACAGTCACTAACTTTGCCATAGCTTATACACTGTAACTTATAAAGATTTGCAAATTCCAGTTGCCTTTAGCCTGGTAAAATAATAGAATTTAAATTGGAAAAGACCTGTAAGATCCTCGAGTCCATCCATTAACTAGCACTGTCAAATCCACCCCTAACCATGTCCCTAAGTGCCACATCAACTAGATCATGATCAGAATGATAGATCAAATAAAATGAAAATGTCTGTATTTTAAAGGGATAAGTAAAGCAAACAAGTCATGAGGATCAGTTCCAGACCCCCACTGAGATGATTTATAAACACAACCACCAGACTGGAGTCAACTTTACCCCTTGCTGAGCCATGTTCTTCTGCAAAGCCATCTTGACAGCTGAAGCAAACGCAGGTGAACCAGCAATCCAAAAGGCAAGGAACCTGTCCGATCATATTTACCAAACAGGTGGACTTGAAGTCTGCTTGAAACCCCTTAAAAATCGCAACTGTGCCTCAGAGACAAAACCAGTTAAAACTCAGCCCTGAAGCCATTCAGAAAATAAGCAGTCTGGTAGCCTGAGGAGATGAAAAATGACAGGGGGGTGTGGGTGGTTGGTTTTTTGAGTGGGGGTTTCTGGTTTTGGTTTTTTGGAGTTTTTTTGTGTACGTGGGGTAGGTTGTCTCGTTCTCTGTTACATTTTTTTGGTAATCGTTCGAAAGCGGTTTGTCGGTATGAAGAAGGCTGGCCTTGTGCGAAGGGAAGACAGCTGGGGGCAGTCCAGCCTCGAGCTGCGCCCCTGAACCACCGGGCGGGGCAGCCGAAGACCTCTCAGGCATCATCGCACTGTCGGGCAGGCAGGACACCTCGCAGCGCGGCTACCCCACAGGGCGGCAGCGCGCAGCAGGAGCAGCGGCACAGCCGGGACAGGCGGCCTCAGCAGCTGCGCGTCTCCCCTGGGCTGCGGCCCCGCTGCCGGGCGGGGCGGGGCGGCCCCGCTCCGCTCCGCTCCGTGCGAGGCGCGGGCTCGGCGGG
>VYZP01015249.1:0-31017 GCA_013400635.1 Hypocryptadius cinnamomeus | reverse complement strand
GTGCTAAGGGATGGTTGGGCAAGCTGCCTTTTCCTGTTCCACAGCTGGACAAGCTGGGTGCCATGATGAGCTGCAACAGCTGTGCAATAGCTAAAAGTGAAAGGCATACTGTAAATGTACTGTAAAACCTTCTATAGAGAGACTTACCTAAAAGAAAAAAAATTCCCTAGTGAAGCATCCAGATATAGAACTGGTGTTTAATTACTCCCAGCCCTTGTCCTATGCAAGGAAGCTTTTATTTATCCTGTTAGTTCCCACTGCTCCATCTAAACCACATATTTCTGTGGTTAGTTACAGCAGCATGCCCAGCATTTCAGCAGAGTTAGATGATTAGCAGACACTCAATCCAAGCCTGGACACTGCACCACTGCTCTGCTTATAAGGATGTGACTCAAACAGAAGCCAGTGCTTACTGAATTCACAACTCCCAGGAGTGTCCAGCCTCTACAGGAGCCTGCAAACACAACTTCTGTGGAGAAACAGCTCCATTTCTGCTACTTCTTCCATGCCAAAACAATTCTATTTCAAGGCTAGAGACGAAAGAAACAGAATTCATCCTGCCTTCTAGGACACGTGAGTTACACACGATTCCACAGAGGAATTTTTGTTTATTTGTTTCATTTACATCAACATGAATCTCTTTCAGTCAAACAGGAATAAAAAAAGTAGTCATCCCTGGAATTTCAGAGTTTACAGTTCAACAGAATGTATATATATATAAACTGTTACTGCAGACTTAACACAGGTGAAATCTGCAACCAGAGGTACAAACATAACCCACGAGGCTGCTGTTCTTGTCCCGTTAATGCCATGTGACATACTCCTTATACTCTAGGTTGCACTCAGTTACTACAGTGCTATATTTGTATCACTTTTTCCCCCACCACAAATTCACTGGCATAGGTTTAGTTCTTAAATAGAGCTTACCTGAGTAAGTCTTCGAGATTCCTCAAACAGCTGGGACTTGAAAGGGAAAATAACTCCACCAGGACAAAGAGCAGTGGCTGCTTCATCTATCGAAGACTTCTCCCCCTTTTTATTGCATCATATTCCAGCTCTGCTTACCAGCTTCTACACAAAGTCTGACAGCACGTGTGGTATTGTACATGCTTTATTAAAATGGTACTCGTATTTACAATATCTGCAGAAACAATCCCTCCCAAGTCTTGCATTCAGACAGACACACACACAGACACACGCGCGCAACGCCCCTTCACTCTACGGGGGTGTGAAGGCTATGCTCCCAAAAGTTAGGCAGCTTCTGGAAGAGGAGGAAGGGAGACTTTTTTTGTGTGTTTGTAATTCCTTAAAAAGAAGCATGGGAGTATGCATTTGGCCATCACAATGCTAATTTAAGTATATGTAGTATTAACATATGGCAGTAACACTGAGTGCTCCTCTTTTACATTCTACACACAGAATGACATCAAGGTTTTCCAGTCAACAGAACATTCCAATTCAGTCTCACTGCTGCTTGTAGTGACTATGAAACCGCAATTTGGGGGCTGTCCCTTAAAACAATTCAAGTCTATGTAAGCGAAATAAGGCACAATTAATATTTGATTTGATTTAGAGGATGGGAAAAAGGGGGAGAGGCAGGCTTCAGATAATAGTTGTTGCAGAAGAAACTTTTTTTACCCAATCCTTTAGAGAAAAGGATGAATTTTATCCCCATCCTAATCTACGTGGACTTCTCTTAGAGAACTGAAGGATTCTGCCAGGCTATTGACGCCCACACACAAAACAAAACTGGAAATTCACATTTTTAACACCGGCTTCAGTAGTCTCACCTACTGATGCTGATGTGGATGAGTACATCTTTCTTTTAATGCTGAAGGAGAAGACACACACGAAACAAGATTCAAACCTTCCTCTGAGCTTGAAGACTCACGTCTTTTAGAGAGCTTGTAAGGTACACTAGTTGAAGGCTTCAGCTTACTGATAAAAAGGAATAGCATTTTTGCCTTTAAATCCCTGGCCCCTCTTCACTAACGAAGCCTAACCAGACATTACAAATAAACTGCAACAAAAAATTTGGCAGCACAAAGAATGTCTAGTATTCAAATCTTCATTTGTGAGTATATTATTTTCCTTGTACAAAACCTGTTGAATGTTTTTTCGCAGCAGGTGAACTGTACCCAAAGATGCAGGACATTCTGTGATGGGGAATAAGAGGTTGCAGTTCCGAAGGCCCCTGACTTTGGTTGTTTACAAAGTTCATTCCTGTTTAGTGTGATCCTTGGTATCTTCCTCATCTGTGTATTCTGATGGTTCTTCCCCTGGTTTTAGGAGTCTACCTACGTAGTCATATTTTTCTGAAAGAGATTTATGATTCCATTACAATTAAATACAGCTCCGTTTGCTTGCTAGCCCATACTACTGCAAATTCACTTTTTCTCCGACACACTACAGTTCTAAATCTCAATCACTGAAACTGATGGTAATTTAGCAGCAAGCTCAGCCTCCCAAAGCAGTCTTTCTACCATTACTTTCTCTAACTGTGAGTACTTTGTTTCCATTCTCCTCCAGCTGATCAGGCAAGACTTATCACCCAAGGGCTAAAAACCAATGCTCTTCAATCTTTCAGCCTGTTTTGATTTCAATTAGTGTGAAAAATGATTCCCCCTCCCTCCAGAGGCATAATTCCTTATTTCTCAGAAATTATTTCAAGACAAACTCATTCAACCCTTTATGTTAAAACAACTCTTAGTCCTAATTATAATTCCATGCCATCCAAAGCCAACAACCTTGAGCAGGAGTTCCACCAGATACGCAGATGAGATTTGGGAGTGAAATTCTGTGCCAAATAGCTAACAGAACAGTTTACTTGTACAAAAATAAAAGTTTATAAAAGCTATAGTGACATATAGTGAAAGCCTCTGTGGAAGAAAGGCCTGAAATCCCTGGTCTGGTCTTAACAGTTAAGTTACACTGCACACACATTAGAGGGGACCTTGCTGCAGTCTACACCTCCCTTATGAGGGGACAAGGAGGGGCAGACACTTCGCTGTGGTGACGCCCAGGTTGTGTCAGGGGAGGGTTAGGTTGGGTATTAGAGAAAGGTTCTTCACCCAGAGGGTGGCTGGGCATTGGCACAGGCTCTCCAGGGCCACAGCACCAGCCTGACAGATTTCAAGCAGTGTTGGGACAATGCTCTCAGGCACGGGGTGGGATTTTTGGGGATTGTTATGTGCAGAGCTAAGAGTTGAAATTGATGATCCTGGGGGGTCCCTTCCGACTCAGCATATTCTGTGATAATATTACTGTCAACACCTCTTTAAAAGCTTCCCCAAGCCCAAATCAGTCATTTTTATTAAAAGCATTTCCTTAAGCTGATAATTTCAGAATTTACCTTTAAATTGCATTTCCCACTCTCTTACACTTTCCATCTGTACAGCATTTAAGTCCGATAGGTCATCATATTCATCTCTGAGTGCATCTTTATCTAGACAGAAAGTTGCTAGTCCCCTGGAGGCATCTCTGCCAGCAAATATTCCATATGGACCCTCTGAAAACAAAAAGACAAAATTGATACCTTCATGTCTTTGCTTATGGTGACCAAAGCTCAGTTCTTTATGTAGTCTGCCAAAGCCATACATTAAATTTCTGCAGTGATGGGAACAGCAGCAGTTTCAGTGCCATGGCTGTTTGACATTCAACAGCACTGCAATTCAATCTTTAATATCACTAGGAGATAAAGTCTGCTGAGAGAAGCAGAACCAGGAAAATAGCTTTGAAGAGATATCTGGAAAAATCCCTGTCAGTTGATGCAAGCCAGTTGATGCAAATTCCAAAGGGACCAGAGGCTGGAATTCAAAAGAAATACACTTCTATTAAGCAACACATTGAATATTTACAAGTCAGATATGAACAGAAAAAAAACCAACTGCATAGACATCTTAATTAGAAATCAATTATTGTAAACAAATAGAACTTAAGAGGGCTAATTAATGATTTCACTTCACTTACAGAATCATATGAACTTTCTCTATCTTTTGTGACATTTTTTACTTCTGAGGAAAGCACCTCACTTATTTTGGGCAGCAGATCCCCTATACCCTTAGCCTGCAATGCTCTTGAAACCAGCACAAATTGTCACATTAGGAATATAAAGCAACTTCTTCCTCTGTGCTTTTTGACCAATGCAAAGCAGCACAAGTATCCCAATAAAATTTTGAGCAATGACTGTGAAATAAATATTATTACTGAGAGAAACTGATGGTTTATAAACCAACAATTTGCAAGGTAATTAACTGAAAGAACTTTAGGCACATAGTTATCTTAGATTTTCGTGGCCTAAACCCAAATACCTTAAACTCAGATCAATTAAAAAAACCCCAAACCAGTACAAAAAAAATCAAAATACCCAAAAACCAAAACAATACACCTTAAAATTTTCTGCACTAACTGCAGCAGCCTAGCACCACAGAGATACCCAAGGCTTGCTACAGAGTGCTCTCTACATGGTGGTAAACAGGCCAGAACTCTTCTCTGGCTTACCTCCCAACAGCAGCCATCAGACTGAAGAAAAGGCAGCACCCATGGGCAAGAATGAACACAAGCAAGTGGCAACACAGAGTCCTTCACCCCCTCTACTGCCTGCTGGAGCACCTCAGACCTCTTCAGCAGCAGGATGAGCCACGGGGAATCATCCCGAAAGGCTGGTTCTTCCCAGGCCGCTCGCTGCAGCCACCACACCTATCTGCTCCTGCTGGGCATTGACTCCAGGGCTGGGACACAGGCTGAATGCAGCAGGGACAATTCCTGAAGCAGGGAACCTGAGCACCATATGGATCAGAAGAAACTATGTCCTCACCAGAACTGGTGTTGTTTCTCCACCCAAAAGCGCTTGGCATTGTAAGCTGCTTACAGTCAAACCTGAGAACAGAAGGTTGTCCTGTGTGCCAAAGACAATTCCCTCCTCTCTCTGGAAATCAACCAACTGATTTCAAAGCACAATCTCACAAGAAGCAGATATTAGAGAATGAAGTATCAGCTGGAAGTTTGCACTGTACCAGTCTGACCATAATGATGAACAGCATCTCTGTGCTCATTCTTTCAGGTATTTAGCTCCAAGAACAGCATTCATGAGAACTAACCCAGGAATCAGGGACTACAGGTACAGTCCTTCAGGGAAACAAAGCCAAGAGGGCTACCTTTCCTATTTGCATCCTGAATTAAGTATTTATTTGAAAAGCAGGATTTAGAGACTGAAATCAATCCTACACCAATGCACTCTGCATGCTCAGTCACTTCCAGAGGACAGGCTAAGAGGCAGCAATGACCATCATCTGCAACACAACACAGTTTCTTCAAACAAAAAGTTCTGCTTCAAGCAAAACTCAATGATTGCTCATTCAAGTGATCTCGTTTTTGATGTTCTGAATGAAGAACATGGGAGCTATAAACAGCTCCAAGAAACACCACAATTAGTAAATCCTTAAAGGCAATTAGAAATTGTTACGTAGTGACCCCACTAACAGTATTCTGTCCCCATTTTTTCCTTTCTCTGAAGTGTTTCAAGCAAATATGTCCACAAATCCTACTATTTGCACAAGGTGTTTTCCAAACTCTGGCTAATCAGAGAGTAGCACCCTGCTGCCCTTCCCTTCTACCCTGCATTTAGTGGTTTATGGAGTTTCACAGCACCTGCTGAGATGCCACCTCTTGGTCCACCAGCTTGATTCCATTTATTTATATTAAAAAGAGAATTATATTCATCTGTATCAAGCACTGAACATTCTTCAATCTCAGTTATACACTTAATTGAAAGCATGAAAACTTTCAGAATACATCAGCTTGCATTAAGATTAATGGATGCAAAACTTCTGCAAGTATCTAATCTCAGATGCTATTACACCAAGGTTTTATTCTTTCCTAAAACTGAATTTGAACTTTAAGATTCCAGAATGTTTATTACAGAAGTATTCAGAAGTCACAGAGGACTCATCAAGCCACGTCCAAGCACTCAGTGGAATGCTAACTTGTAAAAACCAACCTTTGGACTCGGCAGACAGCATTTTAAATTCCAGCTCTGCAAATGTAACTTAGAAATGTGTTCTATTCTTTAATCCTATACTAAAAGGTAAATATTGAATTGTGATTATTAGCAAAAGGTGCAAGCTTGGCTTCACCTTGGTTCCTAAAGCAGAAGTTCAGCAATCTCAGTATGAGCAAGATCTACTTCAAGATTTAAAGCTTCCATTTAGGTGCTTCTACGCAGAGTTTAACTACAGTATTTTATATTAACACAAAACACAAGGTCTGGGGTTCTGCTCTAAGCCCTAGTCTATTACTCACTTTTATATAAAAAACTGGTGCAACAGTCTGAAAAAGCTATTTTGCATATCAGATTTCACTGCACTTGGGGAAGTGTCCAGGAAGAAAATATCTTTCAGGAACATGACTGAGGTGGAGACATCAGTGCAATCCTAGACACACTCCCACGGAGTTCTTTCATGGCCTGATGCAATTTACTCTGCAGGCCCTACCCACAGTCCTTCTTTCCTCTCCTTTTGTCTGCCCACCTATTTAGCCTGGCTCCTGCTGTAAATAATTCATTGCAGCATGACATGACAGACACGCTGAAGAGAGGGCAGGAACAGTGGCTTGGAGCACAGCTATGTAAACCAAAGCAAGTTTCTGAGACCATATCACAAAATTTCAGTGGGTTTTTTGGGTTTTTTTTCTGCATCCCCAAATTAGCCATTTCACAGTCAAATATGTCTTAAAAAAATTCTTCTCCTACTCCTGTTTGGGATAGTACAACAACAAGAGTCAGGGAAGTGTAAAAACCAATTAAAACACATCTGCTACCTGTTACTTGGTTATATGGAGGTACAAGTCTTCCATAAAGGAAAGCTGCTCCTTGAAGAATACTTCTATTCCCATCATGGCTTTCACATTTAAAGCCCTCTGCTCCAAAGCCTTTGCTTAGTTTAGCCCTGAGACCAGCTATCAAGCCCACATATTTGCCTGCCTATCTCCACATCTATACCTCCACGTTCAGACACTGCATGTCCCCTGTATAAAGTCCTCATCTGCCTTACAACTCCACCTTGTATAAATTACACCCTCCTCTAAGCTACAACACATGCAAAACGTTGCTACCCACCACCTGCAGAGCTTCACTTCCTTTCAGAATCCAGTTAAGAATTTAGCAGCCTTGATGAATTTGACATCCTGTTCAGCCTGACATTTGTCTTTATTCACAATAAACTGGGTACCTTGAGAATTGGGAAAGTCAAAGTCTCTTCAGACCATAAAAACACATTCAAGATTTCTGCATCTCCTAGTGCTGGTTTGGTTCTCTAACGAAGATTTAATTTCTCTTTGCAGACAATGAAAAAAATCTATTCAACCTAAAGCAACATATTAAAAATTTTGAGCCATGAAGTTTTTATTTGGAAGCTTCTAGTCACCTCCTCCAAAACAGGGTAAACTGGATCTTGGAACAGCACACATTCCAATTTTCAGCCAGTTCCCCCAGCAAAACCTATGCTGGATCCAACTTCAGAGTATATTCCTGGTTGCCAAAAGGCTCCCTGACCATGTCAGTTTGGTAGCAGCTTTGTGGAACATCCCAGACTATCGCTCCAACACCAGCAACGTTGTACACTGAACTTTGGATGGCTCCAAGGGGCAGCACAGGGAATACACCACAGACAGCCACATGTGGACTTTATAGCTAATGAAGTGATAGGTGAGCTAAGAATTGTGCTCCTTTTCACAAGGCCCATGTGATCTCTCTACAGAAGTCACACAGGTTAAAAACAAGGTTCAGTTTTAAACCAGCAGCTTTGGTTTCTTCAACTAGCCAAAAAGCATTTCAAAGCAATCACCAAATATGCATCTGTGGGCTCCATACAGCTACTAGAAATAAACCCCAGTTTTGTCTGAAGTTTAGATACTCACAGACAACACTTGTTAATCTGCAGACAAGAATAAGTACTAATCTCCCTTCTAATGTGAGTTAGGGCAAAGGGAGACAGCCTACAAAATTATTAACAACTACATTATTCTATCACTTTGCTTACTTTTTCCACTCCAAACTGAAGTGAAACATTCACTGGCTGTTTCAAATTTTCTGTCTGAATCCTGACATGTGTTTGCTCAGTGTTGCATCTTTCATGAGAGAACGAAAAAGCTGAAAGTTAGAATAAGCCATTTGGAGATGTAGCTTGAAAGCAGGAGGTTTCTAATAACATTTATCACTGGGAATTCAAGGTGACATAATTTTAACTTTACTGCTCCAGATCTACATGAAAGGGAAGATGTGGGTCAATTTTAAGTTACAACTTGCATGGAAAGTATGTGTTCTCAGGAGACTCACCCACATGCTAAATGGGAACTCTACAGATGTGAAGTCTACATGCAAAGATGGAACTGCCCAGAAACAGGGGTCTAAACCTGACTCCTCAGGCACAAGGCCAGAGAGTCTCACTCTCTCTTTTGCTTACTTGCTTTTTAACTCTGTAAAAACCAAAAATAAGTGCAAGAATCAATGACCCAATTTCTACTGAAGGGGCAGACAACAAGCACTGGTAAGTGAGCCCATAGACTAGCAGTCAGGAGCTTTCTAGAAGACAGCTGCATTCTTGAGAAGGCTCTAGATTCAACATCTTGGTTTAGTGAGAAATGCTCTGACCATCAGTTTATTTCCTAATAAGACAAGCAAAGCTGGCCAGGTTTTTTCATTCAATGAGGGTCATGCTGCTGTGTATTGGACTTAACATCTGCATGTCACTAACAATTCATATTAGCTAACTAACAATTCATGTGATGTCACTATCACATTTCATATTATCTTGCTTTGAGCACACCTGCTTGATCAGGCCCCTCAAATATCAGGTGACTCAATGATCTCAGAGGTTTTTCCAGCCTAATCAATTCTGTGACTGGAACATGACTGGTTTAAATAGGAGCTAGGAATTTGTACAGACCTCTTATGAAACACACAGTTGTTCAATTTTAAGGGATATACTGAGGTTGTGAAAAAGGGAAAAAAGAAATTAAAAAAACAAAAAAGAGAGAGCTGACAGAGCAGAGGAGGAGACAGAGTGCTCGTCTTTCTGCACAAAACTACTTTACTGCTCTCCACAAACATGACCTGGAGGCTCAGAACAACCTCTACCCTGGCAGCAAAGGCACTACTCCCCTAAACCAGAAGTATGGAAACAATCTCTCACCAATATTGTGCATACACCTTTTAGTTTTACTGCTTCTGGCTGGAACTCCACTTCTCTGCCCAGAAATACTATTTCTCTGAAAAGCTGAATCCCAGGGCAAGAGACACTTCCACTACATAGACAACCAAAGAGGTGACAAACATCAGAACCACTGAGAAGACCTTTCACACTTTAGAGAAAACATTTCTTTCCCCCAGTCTTATCCTCTGTACTTAACTGCAACCCCTCAGCCTGTTGTGTTCTTAAGATAAGGCCACCCTTAACAGTATTCTCCAAATACAACATATGCAGAGTCCCTCCTGCAACATTTCACTCCAGCCATACCTTTGGAAAGGATGCATGGAAAAGCACCATTGCCATGTGGTCAACAGAGACACTGTGAAATTTACAGCAATCAATTTCAAAGAAAGTCTAACAGCATCAGATTTTTATACAAATCACTGGAAAAAATGGCTGTTTATTACAATGAAATAAAGGTAGTTTTCCCTTCCTGGAAAATGAACTATGATGGAATATTTTTTGTGGAAGGAACTACTACTATCTAATCTATTCTTCTTGGAAAATCAGAGATCTTCATGACATCGTGAAAGACAAGTGGGATGAGAGATGAGTTGACAGTGACAACATACTGCAGTGAAGGGAAGTCAGCAAATTGATTTTTTTAAGATCATGAAACATTAAGAAATAGAAGTGACGTGAATAGTTACACACTCAGGGTTGCACATAATCTTGCTTTGTCATGCTCAAAGATGTGTATTTTTCATAAATGCACAAAGTATTTACTAAGCTAATCAAAACCTGTTTATGGCATTACCTTGGCATGCAAATTTAACTGCTAAATATTAAGATTTGCTTACATAAAGTACACTAACTCTTACAGTGCTCTTCTACTGACAAGTACACAACCAGAAACCTTGATGCAAACAAACACACAAAGTTCAATGTTACAATAAATGAAAAGTAAAAAACTGTCTCTCATTGTAAGATATAAAACCAACACAGCACACACAGAAGGTATTAATGACTAGACCCTAAGTCATGAGATGTGATCACAGATGGGAAATCATCCCAACAGAGGTTCTCTGACTGTCTGCTTATACGATATTTTTAATAGTGTACCACTAATTGTTTACTTTATTTCTTTTGGAGTTTGTGGATGATAAAGGGAAAGGCAATTAATTAGATTTAATAATCAGTTAAAGCATTCTAGGTCACTTACTCATCTGGACACAAGCAGAGGTGGAATTTAATACACCTAAGTGAAGTCTTGAAACAAATGGTGTATTTGCAGGACAGAGCAGCATTTTGGAAAAGAACTTGGCAAGTAAAGTTTTAAATTCAGAGTCCAATGTAAGCAAAGTGGTTTTTGGAGGCACAGACTGTTACATGTGCAGTGTAGGCTTTCTTTACTCTTAGCTAAAATACATTAAGAGATACCAGAGACTAACAGGATACCAATGAGATAAACTGCAGAAGGCTTAAAGAAGACAGCATGACAAAAACAAAACAAAAAAAAATTGGGAAACATTTGGATTAAATGTTCAAGAAAATGAAGTTTTCAGTCACGAAAACGTCAGTTTGAAAGGATGGCTTCAACACATTTAAAAATACCTTTACTGTATGTATGTAAAGGGCACCAAGGTATAACAGGATTCGCTGGATGGAAACTTAAAACCAGGAGAACTCTGAATAAAATCAGAAATTTGGTGGAAACTTTAATGGAATCTCAACTGTTGGACAAAAATCTGGACTAGATGACAATTTTGTGAGTTTTAAACTTTCTGCCATAAGTAGAAAAAAGAGGAACACCATGGCATCCAAACTACACTGAAGGAGGAAAACCAGACCTTACTATGAAGACATGAGAAGCCACCTGAGGCAGCCACGTCATTGAACATTAACCCAGGCCTGCAGACTTGCTGAAGGCTGACAGTGAGCACTCAGCCACTGCTTTCCACTGCCCTCAAAGCTGAAGCACTCTCTCTTCACATCAGTACCTCAGCAATCTACTAAAATCTCACAGTCAGAGCCTGAAATATCAGCAGAGCCAAAGTCCTCAGCTCTTCCTTCTGTTAAAATTTGGCCATGCTTTGTTGGTATGCTTTGCACTTCCCTTGCCACACTCCAGCTATGAGACATAAAATTTCCATGAGAACTGCTGTGGACATCTGGATAGTCTGGCTGAAGCCTTTCTCAAAAGATCTCAACCAGCTGTAAGAGACTTTTCCATTTGAACTCTTCTCAGGTTTTTAAGGCCTGCAAATTATCTGCTAGCGTTCTTCTTTTCAGCCACAAAACAGTTGCAAGAAAAAATTCCCTGATATGTATCCAAAGAGGGAAACCACATCAGCAGGATTCAGAAATCATCATGTTTGGCAGAGAACACAGCTGATGATGCACTCATTGAGTTGAGCTGGAGCTCTACATGCAGCATCCCAAGTTACAGATCTGACAGACAAAAACGATGTCACTCCTGTTAGAAAAAGGCAATCTTTCACTACAGGGACAAAAAAATAAAAAAGCCTTTGTCCTTCTTGATGAAAAGCTAGAAGCACTGCTTTTAAGGAAACCAGCTGCTACCAGTTATCAAAAAGCAGACTGATGTCCTAGAACATTAAGTTTTAGCTTCCTCACAATGATAGGCCTCCAAAGGTTGACAGTGTGAACCACTGATGGTATCTGGAGAGGAGAGCCTAACAATTAACTGAAGTTTGATACACAAAAGGGAGAAAGGCAATGTTTAGATCAGGGTTCAGTATTATTTCACAGACTCTGGCAGCTTACTGGTGTTTTAAGTTTCATGCAGCATGTGTATTACCTGCATTTTATGTCAGCACACAGGTCTCAGTTTAAAAACCCCTAAATAAGAGAGACAAAAGAACTAGCCTGATTAAGTGTCATGAAAGCTGCAGCTCACCAGGCTGCATTTTCTCAGCTTTACTGGTTAATAAACAATGTAAAGCATGGCAAGGTACTTCGGATTCCACCGTGAACTTTTACAGTACCCTGCCAAAAAAAGCATTTCAAGTCAATTCCAGCAGGTTCACTTTCTGCAAGTGGTATCACAAAGTTTGAACATAAAGTAGTTACAAAATTCTAGCCCAGTTCAACCACAGAACTGCCTGTCCCTTCCCCGCCAAGAACCAAAGGCTTGTAACATGCCAGCTTTGTATTTTTCTTTTTGTAACCTCAATTGTTAAATAATAATAAATGATTACTTAACTTGAACTATTTCCTGGGGGAGTGGGAAATATCCCCTCTCCCCTCCACCCCCTCACAAGGAAGACCACCGCGGTTATTATGAAAACTCCTGCATGGTTTGATTAGAGCAAGTTTTTCAAACCACCATTGTTTAAAGAAGAAAATTATCAGCAGTCATAAGCCTCATTTCCTTTGGCATCAGCCGTGAACACAGTGCTCACCAGTAAGGTTACCCACCTCATTATTAAGAATGCTGTTTATCACGAGAAAGTGTGCTGCAGTTTCACAGTGTATAAGCTGAATACAAAACCACAACATTTCTTTGAAGTCTGCTTTTCTGAACCTTTGAAATACACACTTCCTCTCCGAATAGGAGTGCTGACTGTCTGTCTGTTTACGAGATTGGCTTGATTTCTGCACTCTTCCCAACAGTACAACACACTAGTCCCAGAGCTCTCCTTGCCTGTCTTTATCCTGACTAAAAGTCACACTCAATATGGCATTTACACCTAAATAAATAACCAGCAGGTTGGGTTCCTCTCCTGAGCCGTAAGCGCTAGAACGAAGAAAGCACTGCTCAGCTGCACTTGGGAAACCTACTAGAAGAGACAGAAGGGGAAAAAAAAAAAAAAAAAAAGAAGAATTAACCACGGCACATCCAAATCAAGGCATCTGGGAAAATGACGGCTGCCTGAGGAGAACCCAGACCCGCTGAGCATCACCAGTGTACCACCGCCGGTGGGTCCCAGGCCGGGACTGCCCCCATCCCCCCCGCCGTCTCACCGGGCCCGTAGAACTTGCTGCCTTTGGTCACGTCGAAGACTTTGCCGTTAACAGCCAGGAGGATGCGAGGATTGCGAGCGCCGTCGAACTCGCGCAGCTGCTCCAGGGAGAAATCCCGGCGCTTCATGCGCGGCAGCGCGGCGGCCTCGCCCTGCCGGGCCGCNGCGCGCCCAGGTGGCGTTGGCGGGAGCGGCGCGCGGGGGGGGTCGCTCGCGCCGCCGCCTCACGGCAGAGGGCGGGAAAGCGCCGGGAGCCGCGGGAGGGTCTGAGGGCGCCGCGTTAGACCCGCGGGGGCTGGGGACGAGTGATCGCGGGAGGGGCCTCGCCCCGCCACCGGCGAGACGGTCGAAGGCCGGCGGCGTTCGGCCACCGCGGTGCGGCCACGTCGTGCGGGGCCCTCTCGGCAGCTGCTGAGTGAGCGACACGTCTGCCTGCGCAGGGCTCTGGGGCGGCGGCGCTGCCCGCTCGGGTGACGCTGGGGCCCACAGGTCTGTGGGGCGGGGGCGGCTCAGGGGGCTGCTTGGTGCGCTCCGCTGCTTAGGGTGAATATACTCTTCCGTTTCTGGCTGTCAGAATGTACTCTTCCATTTCTGTCAGCCGTAGGGCTGATGCGGTAGGATCACCTCCCGAGCTGTGAAATGTATCACTGGCAGCACATAGATGGCTCTCGTATACCTCGTTACGCACTACCCGGGCTGCTCGGGAGTGAGTTTGCTCAGTTGCGTGAGGAGAAAGACTTCTTAAAGGTTTTATTTCCAGGGGTTAGGGATGGTGCGTGTAGCTCGTCTCAGGAGGAGGACAGCTGCAGAGAAGTCAAAGATCTGGAAGCAGAATGAAGCCCTTGTGCACCTCTCACTTTGTCAACGTGTTTCCAAGCAGGAACCATCTCATCGGGTAATACGCAAGAGCCGCTCTGTGGATGTGTAACAGGGCTCAGGCGATGTGAGCCTGGCTCAGCGACTCTCCCTGCGGCTGGAATGTGGTGCTGGGAGTACTTCGGGCTTGAGAAACGCTGTTACTCCACGTAACTCCAGGGTGCTGAAGCATCCCTGCCCAATAGCTTTGGAAGCCCTTGTGCACCTCTCACTTTGTCAACGTGTTCCCGAGCAGGAACCATCTCATCGGGTAATACACAAGAGCCGCTCTGTGGATGTGTAACAGGGCTCAGGCGGTGTAAGCCTGGCTCAGCGACTCTCCCTGCGGCTGGAATGTGGTGCTGGGAGTACTTCGGGCTTGAGAAACGCTGTTACTCCACGTAACTCCAGGGTGCTGAAGCATCCCTGCCCAATAGCTTTGGAAGCCCTTGTGCACCTCTCACTTTGTCAACGTGTTCCCGAGCAGGAACCATCTCATCGGGTAATACACAAGAGCCGCTCTGTGGATGTGTAACAGGGCTCAGGCGGTGTAAGCCTGGCTCAGCGACTCTCCCTGCGGCTGGAATGTGGTGCTGGGAGTACTTCGGGCTTGAGAAACGCTGTTACTCCACGTAACTCCAGGGTGCTGAAGCATCCCTGCCCAATAGCTTTGGAAGCCCTTGTGCACCTCTCACTTTGTCAACGTGTTCCCGAGCAGGAACCATCTCATCGGGTAATACACAAGAGCCGCTCTGTGGATGTGTAACAGGGCTCAGGCGGTGTAAGCCTGGCTCAGCGACTCTCCCTGCGGCTGGAATGTGGTGCTGGGAGTACTTGGGGCTTGAGAAACGCTGTTACTCCACGTAACTCCGGGGTGCTGAAGCATCCCTGCCCAATAGCTTTGGGAGCAATTCACAATCATGTAACTCGCTTGGAAAACTCAAATATTTTCACAAAGCTGGGAAGACAGCGCGAGGGACTAAACCCAATGGGAAATAACATTAAGGATACTTGGCATTTTCATGAAGCCCTGAGTTTTCAACACCCTATGTAATGATTAGGTGTTTAATCTTCTGCCCTCTGAGCCAGTTCAGTAATGACTACCTCTGTGAGGAAACAGGATAAAGTTCTTGCTAGTTAAAGACCTGCAATTAAAATACTTATCACTATTCTCCTTAACCTAGCTGGCTCTATTTATTACATGTCTAAGTAAACACTATTAAGAAAGTCCTTTATCTGAACAAGTCACAGCTTGATTGTGGTTAACAACAGTTTTTATTACAGAATTATAACATGTTTAAATTGTCTGGGCACAGCTATGGTGCAGATCAGAAAAAGACAGTCACAGTCTTATCTCTGGATTTCCTTCCCTCTTAAGTTTAATACCGATTTTTCCACATAATCTTAACGTGTTCTCTTAACTTCCTTTGTATTTCAGAGATGGGTTCACAGAACAAAAACAAGTGGTAAGAGATGTGAAGTACTTTTACCCATCTTCCTAGAAAAATCTTGCCTCCAAACTCACCCAGAGTGACTAAATCATTCTACATGTTTCTTTGAAAGCCTGTGGTTTCCCACTGCATGAATGTGGTGGTGTGGTAAATCCTGGCAGGAACACTTTGAAAAATCAGTGTGGCAACTTCAACCATTCCTTTTAATCTTCATTTTTACTGTTCTGGATGCTTTCTTAAGAGATTGTATTGGTACCTGGACTTGGCTAGCACACCTTGGCTTAGTTCTGTGAGCCATGGTGGCTATTTTTGATCCCCAGATAAGAGCTGAAAACCAAGAGGAATTTCAAGAACCTGCCCTAAGGACATGAAATCATTTAAAAACCATGTTTGGAAGAGTTGTACTTGAAAGAATTGAAACACTAGAAAATAAACAAACACTAAATAAATCTGGATTAGACCATTTCCAAACCTCTCAAATGCTGTTACAGTGCTTGTTAGCTTGACCTGCCAAAGAAATGCCAGAAAAGTTTCTCCACTACGACTTTTCCCAGCGTTTCTTCCTTGCCTGACTGGTTTGCCGAGACAAGAAGTCTGTCCCTGTACAGTGTAAGGGTTACACAACTGATAAATGGTCTCCAAAAGTCTCTCAGCATTGCTGTGCTGCTTCTGCTGTTCTTTACCTGTGCTTCTCAGTGGTTATTTAGGTGTGAACACATTTTATTTTGATCTGATTGGCAGCCAGCTGTCATAGATCCTGATCAGTGATTGGAAAGCTCAGGTACAGCAAATGTATATAATTGCAGGTGTCAGGGGAGTAACTGCAGCAATGTGATTAAAGGAGTGAAAGTTGGGCACTGTGGGTTATCTGTGGGGAAAAATCCTCAGAATGTTTCAAATTCTGAGATCTGTGCACAGCTAGTTCATTCACATGGATTCGATCTGAAGAGCAAACACAATAGTAATAATATTTATATATGACAGTTTTCCATAAAGTGCTTAGTAAGCCCTGAAAAAATGTATGAAAGAAGTTTCTAATTGCAGATGTTATAGCTTTAGTTGTTCTTGAGTAATTGCTTAATTTTATAGGTTTTTTTTTTCCCTGAGAAAATTCGAAGTATACCTAGTAAGTGAATAAATCATCACTGCATTCACACGCAGTCTCACCTTGTTCTGCTTCCTCATCTTCTGGATGACTTATGCATTAGGAGGTGAATGCCTTGACTCAGAGTGATGCTGTTCCCTTTTACTTTTCAAACACTGCTTATTACAACCCCTGGAAAGAAGACAACTCAGGGAAGAGCACAAGGAGAGCCCAGCTTTAAGGACAGAAATTGAACTCTTGATGCCAACCACTGTCATGGCTGAGGCCTATTTTCCATTGATTTTGAAGCTGAAGAGGCATTTCTTATTGTGCAAGGACAAGCTGCGTTCAGGATGGATTAGGAGGTGGACTGTGTATGAAGGAATGCAGGGATTTCTGAGTGAATTTGGAGTCACAGAACAATCAATCAGCTCCATTGATCTGGGGTATTTTTAAACCCAGTTTAATGTATGGGATGCACTGACAATTTTGTTTTAAGCTGATACAGCTTGGAAACGCTGACGAGGTCAATGCAATGCTTGATGTCTTATTTCAAGATAGTACCTGCCTGAATTCCTTTGCACATATTTATTTCAAGTTCTACATGAAAAATGATTTAATGTCACGTCTTATAATTAAGGACTGCTGAATTGTTCAGGAATTTCATTAAAAAAATTGAAAATGAAGCAACAGTCACATGACAAAATTCACATCAGCAACAGTCACATAACAAAATTAATTTTGGCCCACTGTGCAGGTTTGGGCTAGGAGAGAGTTAATATTCTTCAGACTTATTGGTCTGGGGCTCAGTTTTTCACGGGTAAAAAATCAACTGTTATTTCTTAGTCTTTATGAACGGGTGTTTTTCATTTTAACTCTTGGGGTTATCCTTGTAAAATGCCGTTGTGTTTGCATGTGCATACAGTTTCATAGGATCAAAGTGAAGGAACCTGTGTCTCAAGCCAACATCCATTTTTTTTTTTTTGCCCTGTCTGCTACAGTGTTGGTTTTTCCTGGAGAGATCGGCTTCTGTATAGGGCAAAAGCCATTAGAGCTTACACAGAAGTTTATGGCCTCTCTTCCATCTCAAAGTCCTCCTCAGCGTCAGGAGGGAGAATGGCAAATACACAGCCAAGTGTAAATGTGTCATAGTAGTGACCTATATATTTTAAATAGGCACCATTCATACTGTTAGGTGCCTTTGCTTTTGTGTGGTGTCATAATCTAGAACTGCATCATTCACACATAATGGCAAATACATTGAGATAGAGTTGTTATGATAATTAGACTTCTTTATTGGACAAAGCCTGTCAGGGTTCAAAGTCACCAAAAGTCAGTCTCTCCTTGTCTTTTTTTTTTTTTTTTTCTTTTTGAGAGGGGTCTGTGTGAAAACTGCACATGTGCAGCTCCCGTTCTTTGGCAAGCAGTCCTAGCAAGGAGTAAATTGTTGAAGTCCTCTGTAGCAAAGTCCATGTTTATTTCAGGGTTTGCCCTTTGTATTTGTCTATTTTTGATGAAGAAAGGGGAGGAAGTTGAGGAATACGGTCAGGTTTTGTGTATCAGGTAGGATCATTTACATCAGCAACTCATCAGTAGCCTTTGCCATTTTCTAATAAATACTACCTACGAACTTATTGCACAGCCAGAATTTTGATTGGTTTGATTAGTAAGGTGAATTTTTCTGGATAATTTCTGTTATTAGGATTCACATTCACTGGTACATGGTCCTGTCACCAGAGTCTACAAAACCTTTTCACTGGCTGAGAACATTCCTGTACTGGAACACAACACCTTTTCATTTCTTAGGCAGCACAGCCTTTGTGTTACAGTTTGTAAACTGGGGCCTTTATCAGGGAGAAGCCTGACAACGTTTTTCTTTGAAATCTCAGATCAACAAATCCTCTTTCTCCAGTTTTGCAGGTACTCAGAGAATGGAAGGGCCAGTTAGGAGGCTGAGCAAAGCCGCTGCTACAGGTAGCAAGGAACTGTATCTCATTGCCACTGACATTGCTGTGGAGATGCTCAAGAGGAACACCAAATTCCAAACTTGCAGCAGGTACTTCAGGAACAAAGGATAAGAAACTCTGATAATGGCATGAGGAAAAATGAGGGAAGAAGGCACTTGCTAGAAGGGCAACAAAGCGTTTCCAGCATCTAAAGTTTATGTGCAGATATAAATTCTGTAAAGACTAATTACAAGGTCCCTGAGCAATAACTTGTGTAGTGTAGCACATAAAAGTTATGACAGTGCATTTATAGAGTTTATTTTCACAGATTTCACTTTAGCTTTGGTCTGCCAAACTCCACTCGGTAGTAAAAACCAGGGTTTTGTCAGCTGACAAGAGGTTTGATGGCCTTGCTCTTAAACATTTCCTTTTAAATGTTTTTAATATTGTTTGTTTAGACATTTTTTGTTCACTTAATCGTAAAGAAATGGCCATCATGCCATTTTCAGAATTTTTAAAGACAATTGAAGCAACTAACCTGTGAGATCAGCTATAACAGCATGCTGTGCTCACAGAAAAGCACACGCCAAGATTTATGTTTAATTTGACATGCCATCTATAAAAGCAATCAACCCTATGGAAATCTTACAATGATTCTGGCACCATAAAGCTGAAATTTATGGCCATCTAACCTACAGCTTGTTAAAGAATAAGCGCCACAGGCTTATAAAAGCCTCATAACATATAGGCATGGTGGTTCCAAACCATTTTTCTAGCACCAAACCACCCTATCTATCAGCCATAAACTGCTCCCTAAAGTGGTCTCATCTGAATACATGTAGTCGTTCTAATTTTAGTCTTCCTGATTTCTTTTCAAAAGCATGGATGTTTCCCCAAAGTGTGAGTCAGCTCAAACCAACTCCTAGCAAAAAGTTTACAAGAGCCAAACCTTGTCAGAGTCCTCCCTTTCAGTTTCTCAAGTGAAGGTGCAAAGTGAAGTAGGCTACAAATGAGTGTAAACTGTTGATAGAATAAAAGGACGTGTTGTCCTGCCTGCCAAACCCGTGTTCTGTTCCAGCAGTGGCTGAGAACAATAGCTGATTTTTCTCTGCAGGTCTCACATTGTCTGGGACTTGCTCCTAAAATAATGTCAGGAGTAGGTAGATGAGGTTGACCCAATATGTTAGCAACTGCTAATTCACTGCAGGCAATGCCACTGGTTCTGAGCAAGGCTCCGGTTTGTCCTTTCAGTGCTTGACATTGGAAAATAGTGGTGTCACCAAATTCCTCAAGACATTCTGAACTGGGCTTATAGTTCTTCTAGTGTTAAAACCTCTGGGAGGAAAAATTAAGTCCAACTTTTTCGGGGGGGGAGTACTTCCTATGGTAGTTGATGTAGACAAGCCTTATTTGAGAAGAGACAACCATGTCCTTTTGGGAGTAATCTAGATCCTGTGATGAGAGGAGTGTAATTATGTGCATATAATAAATACATTAAGTATTTAATATTTGAATATTTAAATATTTGAAGGACAACTGGAAAGAAGAAGAACATAATTCTTGTGTTTCATTATGTTTTCTTGACTGTACATGTTAGTCTGAGAATATCCGAGTCTAGATTCAGAGTTTCTAATTCACAAGCGAGGTACACTAGATATCTTGCAGATCATTGGTTATTAAAAACTTTTTGCAAATAAGTAAATAATACTAAGAAATTAAAATAGGAGCCCTTGTCCTGTGTTCTGCACTCACCTAGCAGGCCTGTGTGTGATTAATGGAAACACAAGACGCTGGAAAAGCAGGCGTGGTGTGTGTATGTGCATCTGTTATCTCTGTACCCTTATGTCTTCCTTTTGATTTTGAGTAATGACCAGGACTAGGCTGAAACTGAGTGAGAAATCCATGTTCCAAAGAGGCCATGCAATATTATAATTTAACAATCAGATTGTTAGAATTGGAAGCTGGACAGACAGGCAGAAACAGCCTAGAGAGAGTCAGAGAGGTTGTCTTTAACACAGGTAAGGATTTGGGAACTTTGCTGTTAAAATCTGACTTTGATGCAGACTTGAAGAAGTAATCTCAAAGCCTAAACTTTTCCTCCAATGGTAACAGCAACCATGTACTTGTAGTAATTTGTGCTGAAAAGGGATTCAAGTATGCAGAGGTGCATAGCTCAGACACAGCATAAAGCCTGTGCAGGACTTTGAGCTGTTGGAAGTCAGAGTAACTTGTTTCTTCTATTCCAGTGCTGTTCATGGCTGCAGAGAGGTGAAAAGTAGCCCAAAAGAACACATGAGTTTGTCTCAGTGGTGCAGATCCACTGCCAGTCCAACATCTTTATTGCAGAGGGATGTTACAGCCTGCTTTGCTGTGTGTGAGTTAATTTCTGTACAGACCACAAAGGTACACAATCATATACCCCAGTGTCATGAAAGGGACATTGGCACTCTCTGGAGATCATGTTTTTCCCTGCTTGAAGAACCATTATGCCATAGTAGACTCATTCCACAAAGTAATTGTCAGGGAGATTTTCAAATATTTTTTCAAATATCTTTATTCTATATTTGTGACCATCGTAAAGTAATTAAAACTCAATTAATATGTAGAAGAAAATAAAGCGATGTAAGGCTGTGGTTCTGCAGTAAGTCATATAAAATTTGTGAATGTGGGATTTCCTGGCAGTTGAGATTTGATCTGTATTGGTGTGAGCACACAACTGCATTTTTACCAAATGAGCCAGAGCATATGTTACATTGTTTATTCAGGGTTTATGCCAGCTTTCTGTCAGTTGAGCTGGATAAATTATGCTTGATCCAGCACAAAGTTAGAGTGGTCCAAACAGACAGTATCTCATCTGATAGGACCTCTCCTGGGACAAAATTATTTTTTCAAGCTATTTACAATCACACAGAATGATAGCCTACCACCCTAATATGCTATAAACCCTGCATAGACCTTAGAAAAATCTGTTTCAAGTCAAAGCATGTCTATAGCTGATTAGCTGTAAATAGACTGACAATTTTTTCCTCAGAGGGAAAGAAGGGGAAAGTCACAAATTCACATTATATTTTACACCTTAGGCAAGTGCAGAAATGTTCCAGAATGTGATTTGTATAGAAATTTTGAGTGTACTCATGTGTAAATGTAAATAATGAGGTGGGAAAAAAATGAGTCACTGTGATAGTTATAAACATAATTCTTGAAATTATTTGGTTAGGTTTGGACCCATGTTGTGAAAGAAAAAGGGTTTGATTATATGTGTTCCACCATGTTTCATCTTTTAAATATGTAGCTTGCATGTCCTGTTATGAATCGTTGGCATTTCATTCTGAAGCTGAATTGTCAGGACAATAGTTGTGGGAAGTAAAAATAGCAATCCATAACATTATAGAGTGAACCCAATGATTTTTGAGATCTCCTAAGCTGGAGGGCTGAATCCATCAGTAAACGTATGCAGGTTTTACCAATTTGGATATAAAATTGGCTGAGGTCCTGTAAGACTTTTGTTGGGATTTTGTTAATTTTCATTTAAATTTCATTAGAACTTATTAACTTATTTTTCTCACTGCACCATTGTCAGTCTTTGGCCAGGAGTTGTGACTGATTGCAGTGCAGCATTCAATGACAGCACTGCTTAGCATTGTTCAGACCACCCTGGCCACCTTTTTCTGTACTGCAACCTTTACTGGGCTGGAACAGCAGTTTTTTTGGGTGCTTGCTAGACCAGCCTATGGAACTGATTTAACTGAAGAATAGCAGGGATTGTGACAGCTGGCACTACCACAGGTTGTTTTGTTTTTTTGGTTTTTTGTTTTTTTCCCTTCAAACTACCCAGTCTATGAAAACAATTGGATCTGAGAACTTACAGCAGACCTGGCAAAAGGGTATGATGGCAGTGTGGAATAAACTGAAAGGAGTATTATCCCGGACAAACTTGAGGTAAGAGCATACCTGTACCTCCTTCCCAGTATGAAAAGATATCCTGAAGTAGATGCACTCATATGGATACAAGAACACTTGAAAAGTACAGCATGCACTGGGGGCTGTATGTCAGATTTGTTCTTGTATGACTACATCTATACCAGTGGTGCTGGTATAATTGTTGATAAAAATTTCCTCCCAACTGAGAGAGTGATGCTACTAAAACTTTTAGAGGTACAACACCCCTAAAAATTGGAATCAGTAATCAATAAATAACATACCCATCTACTGTAAACATTGCACACCCCAATTAAACAGGAATTCCCATTATGCAGGTCTGAGTTTGTGGAGCTGTTATTCTACTAAGCTAGCACTGTGGGAGAATGCAGAAGTTACCTTTTAGAAGTTGAAGAGCCATTTTACCTCCCTGCATACATTTTGGTGAACTTTCCAAAATCAGTCTTGGCACAACTGAAGCATCTTCAGCATTCTTCCATTACTACTGCTTCTACCACTATTACCTCTTAAAAGCCTGTGTTTGTTCTCCAAATGGGACCAGACTGTACTGAGAGATTGGTATTTCTAACCCAGTTTCCTGTGCAGGAATAACCTGGCAGCACACCACAATTCAACTCAACAAAGCACTCCCATCCCTCACTCCAGACACAGGCTTGGACTCCAGACCATTCTGATGTAATCTGCACCAGCAATGCCATTTTAGCTGCAATCACTTTACATTATATGCAAGTACTAAAGATATACAAGAACTTTAAACATCCTTTGGGGTTGAATTTTGCAAAAAGCTCATCAACAGAAAACGCTTCCAAGTGATAGTTGGTGAAATATACCAAGTTAAGGGCTGGTGATACATAGCAGTTTGCTGCATATGAAGATACTTAACCAAAAAAGTGATTTATATATTTGACTTCTACCTGCAAGAGAAACACCTGCTGTGCTGTTTGTGAGTTCAATGCACTTGGGATGGAATGGATCCAGCTGCTGAGCAGCAGGCCTTATAGGGGCACTCTCTTAGACAGGTTGCTGTCACTCTCTAGACAGGATGCTCCAAGTCTCAGGACTGAGCACAAATCCTCAAGTAAAGGAATTGCTGGAGATTACTGAGTATGGCTGGCCCAGACACTCCAAGAGGATCCAATCTCCTTGAATGATAGGGCCTGCTAATTTGGGGTAAACCAGGTGGGAATCAGAGTTGCGGAAAAAAAAAAACAACCCAACTCATGCATGTGACTTCTCCTGGTGCATTTTCTTGTAAAATAATGGCAAATTTGTGTAACATCACACTCTAGGAGTTGGAATTTTCCTCTGCCTCTGATGCCCTTCCCATAAATGCTATGCTGACCTCCTAAGTGTTCTCTTTGCATAGAAAAGGCAAAAGTACAGGGAGGACTACAATTCAAACTTTTTGAGGCCACTTGTGAATTGAGCTTGGTCACAGGCCCTGGTGCAACATCACAGTAGAGCAGAAGATGTGAAGCTACCCAAAAGGAAAACTCACACATCCTGGGCCTTTCTCAGAATTCAAAATATACAGGATATTTTAAAAGTATGTTGACAGTTTACTCTTCCATTTTGGACATGGGCAATATGGGAGAGAATAGTGGGATGTGACTGAGGAATATACCAAAGGATTTTTGGTATGCTCTTATGTCATGTGTACAGATTTTGTATAGGTCTAATTAGCCTTTTTTAGATACAAATCTCTAAAAACCCCGTAGCTCTCACATTGCACTAGTGAAGCAAAATGCACAGAAACATTTTACACAATTTATAATTATATACAATTATTATAATTGCTATGCTGTTTACTCCCAGTGTGCTTAGATCTCATTGCACAGCAATGATAAAGACACACCTAACTTAGGCTTTGCCCACAGATGATAGAAAAGGAATTGCCCCAAACAAAAAGTGCTTGGAAAGGCTCTAATGCAAGGCAAAACCACGTTCTGATTTTCTGGGTAGGTCTCTTAAGGTCTTCCAGCCTTATAGAAAATAATAATATTGTTCTTATAAAGAAGTATTTATTTTACTTCTTTTTTTGTAGGCACACAGTTTGTGGTAATTGGGAGTGGGGCTGCAGCTGAGCCTCATCCCCAATGGGCGCAGCTGTGAGGAGCAGGTGAGCAGCACTGACAGCAATAAGCCATGGAGTGCCCAGGGGCACTGACCAACCACCAAAGGGAGCAGAGGGCACACAGGTGCAGTGCATCAACGTGAGGGGATAAAAGGTTGGGCTGAAGGACAAGAAAGGCAGATGCTTGTAGCCTTCTGAAGTGGCAGGATGTTGCTCTGTTTGGGCAGACATCAGAAGCCTCCTGATGAGGTATGGTGTTACTGTGTATGGGCAAATGCTTAAAGCCTTCTGCTATTATATGGTGATATTCTGTGCATTGTGGCTGTCTCAACTGCAACATTTTTTTTTTTTGTTTTGGAAAAATAAGTTAAAGGCCTTTTACCTGTCCTTATCCTTCTTAGTGTTTCCTGGATTGCACTTAAGCTTTCCTAATGTCAAGGCTTCCCATAAGCTCTCTACTCTTATAAAAGGTACTAAGAAAGAGTGGGAGCATTTCCTGTGCTGCAAACAAGCTGCTGTTTTCCTCACTGCTCTGATGCAACTACTAGCAGTGTCAGAGCTATGGGTGCTTCCTTAATTTCCAAAGCATTTGGAATGGGAGGTGGGAAAAGACATATGATCTCCATTATCAGGAAAGAGGTTCAAAACCTTTGCTACTATCAAAACTGAAATTGAACAGAACTCTTCACCTTTCTGGTGTTGCTTCTAAACAGAGCTTCTCCAAGCCACCTGTTGCTATCAAGTGCTTACCTGTCATAGTTTAGTGGGGAATTGAAGTTAAAAATGAGAGGTTCTTTTTGGTAATCTTAAGAGCTTGAGGAAATGGATAAGTGATAAAAAGGATAGACTGAGGCTGTACTTTTTTTGATCACTTTTTGGGATTGTCCCTGAGCTATTACCCAGTTGAATTCCTTAGAGCCTCATCAGTCATGCACATGCACTCCCTGGCGAGAGAATTGCAGAATAATTTAATTTGAAGGGATTGTAGAGGTCACTTAGTCAATCTCAGGCCGAAGCAGGGCCACTTGAGGTCACATTAATTGGGGCTTCATCCTGCAGAGTTTTGAAGGATGGAGAGTCAAGAGATACCTTTGGACAACCTGCTCCAGTGTTGGGCTATCTTTATTTTGGTTTTTTTTTTTTTTTTTTTTTTCCACAGTAGCTGTTCTGTCTGTCCTACAATCCATCTGTCCTACTATCTAATCTATGACCAAGACCATTTTAGGAAGTAATTTTATCTCTTCAGAATCTGCTGCGTTTGTCTGTTCTTCAGGTCTTGTGCTTTGATGTTCATGGAGCACAACTGGCAGGAAATCTTGAGTCAGATACCACAGAGTTATCATGGGAATACTTCTAGATTTTAAAACCAGTGAGGATTTTGTGCAGTGCTTTGGACAAGGTTTTAGTATAACTCCCACTGAACAGCTGAGCTGAGGCGCACCTTTTGCTAAGGGCAGTCAGGAGGGTCAAGGTTTGCACCAAATTTTATATGTCTTACTTTTGTTTTCCTTTAGACTGGTGATTTGCAGTCAGGTGCTAGGAACACTGCTGCTTCTCCAATCCCTGCTCTGCTCCCAGAAAAGCAGGCAAATTCCCTCACAAACACTGGTGAAGGATTACTGCTGCCTCAACCTACTGCAGTACTTAAAGCTGTGGACCACAGCCCTGTAACTGGCCAGTGCACATGCAGGTAAGCAATGCCAAGATGGACAGCAGTGAATGTATTGTTCCATGCACACTTTTGCCAGCAGCAGCCTGTTTCCAGGCATTGCCAGGACCCACCTCAACTGCCAGCTGCTTGTTCCTGAAACCCTTTCAGCTGTGCCAACACAGCTGTATGTGTTTGTGTTTGGAAACTGAATTATGAGACTGATTCAGGTTAAACTGACTTTTTAAAAACAATGTTTCTCTAATACCTGTTAAATTCCCTGGGCCTGATTTACAGGGTGCCCTTTTAGATAGTTGTGTTGATAAAAGTCATATGGCCCTTGAGAGAGCAGGACAGGCAGCAAGAAAGGAAAATTTCTTGGAAGTCCCTTAAGTAAATCCTACTGCCAGAGGCAGTGTCTGTCCAAACTTAGAGCCTTGTGGTGCTGCTGCTGACAGCTGAGCTATTGCTGTTGTGTCCATCTTACAGTCAGCCTCTGCAATGCTGCCACATCCAGGTACTCATAACAATTTGCTCATCAACAGTGGCGAGCTAAAGGCTAAATTTCAAGAATGTAGTGGAAAGGGATGCCTCATAAACTCATGAAGTTTTTTTAAAAGGAATTCCTGGCTCTCTACAAGCCCAGTGCTGCTGAATTTGCAGAGCAACGCTTCTCGCAGTTGTGGAATAGAATCTGAATTAGGAGTGTATTTAAAACTGAGGTCCTCATTTAAATTTTTATGTTAATTTTAGTCTTCCACTGATGTCACACAAGTGTACAGCAGGAATAATTTTACTGAAATCACAGACATTGCTGTGTCCCTTGTGAAGTAATTTCTACCTGTGTAAAATGCACATGAAGTGTTACTAAATCAAGTCAGCATTTTTTATTATCTTGACACCCATATTGCAGTGATGTAAATTGTTCCAATATGAGGCATCAGTGAATAAAATTGCACTAGAATAAAAGTCTCGTGTCAGAATTTGATCCCATCTAAGTGTTTAGTACTGTTGTTTTAATGGAACATTACAAAATTGAAAAATCATTAGTAGTCCTGCCAATGCTTTAGCATTTGAAAGGTCCTATTTTCTATTTCCCCGTAGTCCCTTTATGCCACTCCATTAGTTTAAAAAGGCTATAAAGAGAGCACGTTTAGCCACTTGGGAATATTTTCATTTCTGTGTTACTCTTGCCTTTGGCATAGTAGATATGTTAGGTTGTGGCTGAGGAGAAAGGGTCACGGCTGGCCCGCCCCCTTGTTCCAGCTATTCTTGGCTGCTGGAACAGCTCCTGGGGGCCCCAGGCTGCCAATTGTACTAAAATTGCTGGTAGCCTTAAGACTATTCAAGGAGTAATTAGCTACCAAATGTGGGTAATTGTGACAGAGTCTAGCTAATACTGCTTTTGTCTAACCGACTAATTAAAGGCTGCACATATGAGAAGAAGAGGAAAAAACACTCTTCTTTTAAGGAAAGGAGTTATTAAGAAAGAAAACTTGATCTAGTATTAAAAAAAAAGTTCTGTTTCTTCTTGCAGGATCCTAGAAGTTTTTGACAATTAATCTTGGAAAATGAAGCACAACTAGAGTGCTTAGATTAAATGCTTCATTATGGCACCCTTTCATACTCTTCTTTGATTTCATTAAAAAAAAACATAGTTCTTAAAAGCATTATTCAGTGAAAGAATATTTAAAAATTATTCTTGCCTATGAAAAATCAGAAGTTCTAATTGTGCTATCAGACATAATTTGAGTTTAAAGAAGCCCAGCTGGAGATATGTTATTGTGGGTACCTATGATCTGTTTCTCCCTCTGTACGAAATGGGATGGGGAAGGGGAATAATCACCTGCTGGCCTGGCAAGAGTACAGCCCTCCATGCATCAGTAGAGCTGTGTTTGCTGTAATTTGTACCTGTGCTCCTCCCCTCTGCTGCTCCTGCAATCAGCTGTGAATAGTTCCATTCCAGCCCATTTATGTAGTGTGTGTCTTCAGTGGCACTTCGATTAATGCAATCATAAAATCTCATATCTCAGCTGAATTTTCTATGCCTTTAGCTGTGCTGCAGGCAATTGCAGGTTTCTGAGCTGCAGGAGTCCCATCTATAGCTGATTATATTTACTCTTTCTCTACTCTGAAGTAGATCACAGTTAAAAGTGAACAAGCAGAATGAGATTCCTTGCAAGAGCAGCAGACTGAAAATCAAACAGTTCCCTTTCCTTCCTCCTGCCCAGCTGAAACAGATTATTTTTGAAAACACTTCCTTGTGTTCTGAGATGCTGCAGTGTCACTAATACCCTCTCAGTCAGCACTTTGCAGCCACCTGGCCACCCTGAACATTTTATTTCTTTCTCTTTGACCTGCAATACATTTCTCAGATACAGCAAACAACTTGCAGTGCCTTGCCTTGTGAGCTGACCCACATATGCAGACATTCTGCAGAGTTCAAACCAGGCTGAATTCCAGACGTTTTACAGGTAGGAATACAAGTGTTACTTTATAGCTGGCTTTAAAGAGCAGCTGATACAGCCTTGTCTCCCTGTTTAAATACCTTCCTACTCCATGTCCTGAAAGTGGTTTAGAAGTACCCATATTGCAACTGCTCTTCATGATCCAGAAAAATGAAGACCAGCCTCTGTGACTCACTGCAGATTCCAACTAGAATGGGCACTTAATGATTGTCTTGCTGGGGATCAGCAGAGTTTGTGGCTGATACTTGCTCTTTCCTTCTGTATCCTCTCTATTGATTGGCACTTGGGTGTTTATCTGAGTGAGATGTTCTGCCTTGGTGTGAGAGTTCCTGTGGATAAGGGAGGACGTGGCAGCTCTTTGAGCTGAAAATTCAGGTGTCTGAATGTCAGCTCATGAGGAAGCTCTTTGGTAAAGAGCAGCAGAGATACTGGTTTAACAGGACGGTCCAATCCAAAAGTCTTCAGGTGGCTTTTGAGGCTGAGGATGAAAGTTCTGTGTGTGATGTCGGTGGAAGGATGTCAGAAGGCCCATGACACAGGGTTTCAAGCAGTCTCCTTGTTTACAGTCTTTGTAACAGCAATTCTCTTTCCCTTGGTATTAACAATTGGAAGCATCTTGAGAATGAAAGGCAATCATTGCAGCCTGTAGGAAGGGAAAAAAGTAGAAATAAGGCTCTGTAGCCTCATCACTCTTTTGTACAATTCAGGGAAGAGGAACCCAAAAATAGGAATGGTGATGTCTGTACCTTTTCAAAAAGTCTGACAGCTGATTGTTGCAAAATGTGGAATATGTAAATTTTTTTAAAGAAAGGATGTTCTTATATGTTTGATCTTTGTATACTGTCAAGTCTAAACAGCAAGAAAGGAGATTTAATCTGTGAGGCAGGTAGCACCTAACAAGATCTAAGTGATGCTCAGGTGCTAGAAAGACAAATTACCTGTTGTAGAATTGCCTTGTTAAGGTTTAGGGCTGGACATGCTTTAATGATGTCAGACTTAATGAGAGGTTAACCAAGCTTGGGAAGAAGGATATACCACTCAGAGAGGACACAAAGAATGCAGAATTCAAGGTATATGAGGATGATTGGCAGAACACCCAAGCTAAGGAAGAAACTAATAAAGCCAAGTGAGCAATTGTGCTGTAATCAGCTCCAAGTGGGTAAAAGGTAATTCTGGCAGGGGTTGATCTGTGGCCACCAATCCAAGAAACACACTGACCCAAAAGAAGAGAGAGACTGAGCATGCAGACTAAATTGGCATTAGAAGTGAGAGAATCATTAACCAATAGAAGATAGACTGCTGATTAATAAGAGCACTATGTAACTTGTAGCCAATGAACACTAATCCCCTTGCTTGCTGAAATGTGTAATTAGTAAAAAAGTTTTGGTAGTTGGTGTGCTTTGTTTGTGGAATGCCACTAAGCACCCAGGCTTGTGCAACTCTGAAATAAATAATCAACATCTCTTTTGAGTGTGTAATTATTGGCTTGTTGCACAGAGGGTAATGAATCCAATTTGTGGACAACAATATAAGCTACATTTTAGAAATACCTGTCATTGTTTGTCATTATTCACATAACTTTGTGGAGATAAAAACTGGGGCTTCTGTATGAGTGCTACCTTGCAGTAGGAACTGCAGAATTGATAAAGTAAATGAATGTGAAGTAGATTAAATTAATAATATAATACTTGATGAATCAAATTAAACTTATAATAAACATGCAGGTTCCATCTGGATGTATGAAAAAACCCCAGACTTTTAAAACTTTAAAGGACAAATCTGTGGTTTGAGTTGGGGTTTTTATTTTGATTTTAATTGACTGTAATTAGCAGCTCACATGTGAGAAAGCTAATTTTTTTTCCCGCCTTGCTCATCTGTAAAGCTGTGTTTCCCTTACCTATAGTTGGTCATCATGTCATGAGGATGAGTTCCTTCTTTGTTTCTTTTACATAAAAGGATTAGTGTAGTGCTTTCTGTCCTGCCCAATGAGCTTGGAATTCTGTTTTCCCTTCAAGTAGCACAACTTCAAATACTACCAGAGCCTGCCCATTCCCTTTGCTACAGCCCTCATCCAAGAACAAAATGTTAGCTTGATGATCAGAGCACACCTCAGAGAGGTTTATGTTTAGCTGCATTTGGCCAAGGAAGAAATTAGGCCAAATTTCCTGCCTCTGACCAAGGCTTAACACCATTTTGTAAATTGGAATGTTATCACCATGAGCAGATCCTTACAAACAGCGATGGAGGACAGGACAGCTGCTTTCCATGGCTGTGCAAACAGATTGCCTTGTGAGACCACAGGTACAGGCTCTAGGTATTTTGAGGGAGAAGTGTTTCTCTATTTTTAGATGAAATAGCATTGGCACTCCAGTTTATCTAAG